>VUQG01044033.1:42955-54624 GCA_015106755.1 Etia nguti | reverse complement strand
TGTTACTAAGACAGACAGGCTAGAGAGATTTGCACTACAAGCAAGCACATCAACTTAATGTTAAGGTTATTTGCTGACATTTTTCTTTCTTTCTTTCTTTTTGGAGAAGAACTGGAGAACTGGAGAAGCTTAGTTATGGAATATTTCAAGTGCTCTTGGGGGCCCTCTGCTGTCCATGGAGCCCTAAGCAAACACTCCGTTTGCTTGTGACCTGATTCAAGCCAACTGTGTGTGTGTGTGTGTGCGTGTGTGCGTGTGCTACCAGTATCACCTGTGAATAAGTATCTTTGCATGGATGCTGATCTGTGTTATGAGTTATCCCAGTTTTAATCATGTTTGGGATTATGATATAAAACATAACCAGATTGTTCACATCCCTATATGATTCTAACATTATCTCTATGAGTTCTATACCGAAAAGCCATAACAGAAGTCGTTAATATGAGAATGTCACTGCCTTGCTTTATGATTCAATTTGCCCCATTATATGCCGTACAGTTCAATATTCAACCCTATGTCAAATTTAGTGATGCAGTTTAGCTGTTTTACAACTGAATAGGATTAAGGACATAAAGCATTCCTTATAATGTAATATATATTATATATATTGTCATAATATTTCCCAAATACAAGAAGATCTGGCAAAGATTTAGACAGACCCTCATAAAACTGTGAATTAGCTAAAATACAGCAGCACTTTAGAGCATTTGTTTGACTCCACAGTGTCACTGAAAGATACATAAAAGGCCTGCTGTAGGACATATCTGGGCACGTAGTACTATCTGTCCGGATTATGATTTTTCCCAATGAGGATGAAATTGTAATGTTTGCATAGAACGTAAAGAACGTGTTTACTCATGTCTCATACACAAAGCCGTGTGAGCAAATAATCTGCACGGTTGCAAAAGCAGCAGCCAGCAGGGTTATATCAGCAAGAGTCAGGCCCCAGTAGAGTGCCTTTCCACAGTCTGTCTAGCTGGTGTTGAGAGCACAGTGACCAATATTTGCTCAAAGTAAGGTGTGCTTTGGATGTTTAAAATTAATTACAAAATATTTTCTCCTTACCTGAGGTGTCCTGGTGTCCTGGGCAACTGTCTAGCGCCCTTTAACCAGAACAGAAACCAGTGTAAAATGTTATTGAAATGATTTCTTATCCTTAATAATAACTGTCAAAGTGAAATGATCCTAAACTATTCAATTATGATTGTTTTCTGAATTCTGAGATTTGACATTTCTATCCTGGCACAAATAAGATTTTGCAGAAAACCATGACTTGTTGTAAGTTGTTTTTAGCAAGTGAAAGGTCAAATATAGACTGTTTTATCTGTACTACTGATGTTACAGTAGGAGTTGTGTGAAGCCCCTTGGGAAAATCCAGTGGGCTGCTAATACAAACAGCAAAACAAATAGTGCAGAAAACACGGGATGGAAATTTATTTTCAGACAATAAGTCACCACCCACTCTGCCTCATGGAAACTTCAGGGACTCTGATATTAAAAAATGCACACACACACACACACACACTCTCACACACACATACACAGCAAAGTCAATAACTTGTCCCAGTATGAAATGAAAGTTGTTGTTGTTGTACATTAGATCCCATGATTTTTTTTTTTTAATCTGATTTGGGTCTGCTCTCACACACGCCGAAAGTCAGTTTGGGGTATTTCAGCACATGAAGATGTTATTAAGAGTCCAAGAGGTGAAAAGATCAGAGTTGTAGTTGGAGGATTGGGAAATCAGGGGTCTAATACACTAAAGACTCAAAGCAGAGAAAGTATTTGGTCAAGTAAAGTCAATAGATAGTTATGGGTTCAGCTCTGTATGCGATGATACAGTATTTAAACTGTTTGCTAGCAGTACTTTCACAGCTTTTTTTTGCAACCACACTAGCAAAATGTCTCTACTCTAAAACTACTACTTCTGTTTTTGGATCAAGTCAATGTTGGATACTTTAGACAGTTAATGATTTTATGTCCAAATCTTATACCCCCTGTCAGTACCAAGTGCAGTTTATTAGCCCAAACTATCGTGTTAATGCTAATGCTAATGCTAAAGTAAGCTCTGAGAAACTTAAACCACATGCCATGGAAAGAGATGTGCAATGAGTAACTCGGTCAATTTGAAAGTGTTGCCCTGGTGCCTGTGTGCCTGAGATATCCACGCTAGTTGGTAGTGTTTAGAGTGTTTATAGCAGTTTGTAGCCTAAGCTTTTTAGGGTTACTTTACGCATTGTTCTTTAAAACTTTAGCAGTATTAAAAATTAGCATCTAGCCTTGATAACACTATGTATATATGTGATGGAAAATAAGGAAAAGCATAATAGGTCCCTTTTGATGATAGGGTAGTGGTTAGGATTAGGGATGCAGTGATAATAAGTCTCCAGGAAGTGCATGCAAGTTATAATACTATCCACTGAAATGACTGGAACATGAGCATTGCAGTTTCACAAGAGACATCTGGAGCTCAGCTGTGTTTCCAAAAAATGTATTATTAGCAGCCTAGTTACTGAAGAGAGAGAAAAAGACAGTATCAAATTGGTATTTGAGTCAGCAGATCCTCAAGACTGTGGTATCAGCAACTGCTCTAGCCTATCTGCAGGGACCACGGATGTACTACTGACTTTGATGATACCCAGATTTTTCAACCAGTGATGTGAACTGTAGTAATGGCAGCCGTGTCTCAGGGGACCAGTGGTGTCCTTAAGCAAAATATATAAACCCCAAATGCAGCTGTGTGTCCAATAGAAATAAAGAACAATTGAACAAAGCAGTTTGTGATTATAGCGTGTAATGTAAACAATTTTTTTAATCATTTTGGCTTAACTTTTTTTTTCATTTAACTTTTCATCTAGTGCCTCAGGTAATTATTTAAGCTGTCCTATACTTTGGTTTATTCCAAACGCGTACCCTAGCTGTATATTATAATGAGCGCTAATTATAAAATGCTACTGTCGTCATTGTTTTGTCTGTGTTTTTCTGCTTTTAGGTCACAGTGACAACTATTGGCTATGGAGACAAAGTGCCACAAACCTGGATTGGAAAGACTATTGCTTCCTGTTTCTCAGTCTTTGCCATTTCATTCTTTGCCCTGCCTGCAGTAAGTGCAGTGAGAAATGTGTGCCTAACCTTATGGTTGAGTTGTGCCGTGAGGATTACAGAACAGCAGTGACTTTGCTGAGAAACCTAGTAAGTCAGTGAACCCAGTAAAACTGGGTGAAAAATTGGATTAGACAAGTGTAGTTTTCCTCATCACTTTTTATATTACCCTTGGTTCAATATTCATAATAAGGTTATGAAATGTCTCAAATACTTAGAGCCCCAATTATTTATGTTTAGTTCAAGAAAAAAAAAGAAGCTTAATCTCCACATTTAAATCCGCTAATTGCGTGTTTATGAAGGTTAATGGGAAAAAATAAATTATTCTCAACCGAATAGAATCATAAAGTATCCCTCTTTGTTTCTTCCTTATTTCTCTATCTTTCAGATCGTGCAGCTGCCTGAAAGTGTGTGGTTAAAACTGAATAATGAGAAAAAACTGTGCTATGCTGTTCTTCACAGGGAATCTTGGGCTCAGGCTTCGCCCTGAAGGTGCAGCAGAAGCAAAGACAAAAACACTTCAACCGACAGATCCCTGCAGCTGCCTGTCTCATTCAGGTATTTGACCAAAAAAATACTCCCAACAGTAGCTCAGTACAGCCGGGGGATTATGCTGTCTCAGAGCCACAGTCTTATTATGGAGACCATCCTTTCATGTAACCTTTTCTTTCTTTTCTTATATGGCAGACATGTTGGCATGAAATTTGTCCTGTCCGACCAATGTATTGCTATTTTTATGCCCCTCCAGACATCGTGGAGATGTTTTGCGGTGGAGAACTTTGATTCTGCCACATTCAAGATGTTTTTGAGAAAAAGATCAAACATCCCTGCCTCTTCTCTATCCACCCCCAAGCCCAAGAAATCGGTTAGTAATCATTTTATAGATTTCTCTGTAACTGCTTCATATACCCGGTTTCCCGTTTATTAGACACAGGCAAAGTGAAACTAATGTAGTCTGAAGCAACACCCCTGCAATACTGTAAATCCTAAATTCACAAAGGTTTTCATGAAGGTTTATGTAGGCTGTTTTTGTTTTCGAGTTCATTGTGTGCTCACTGTGAAGGCTGTAGTTTGCTGTGCTGCACTGTGTTGCTTTAGACTTGTTTCTGATGTTTAGACTACACTCAGTGATGCAAATCTGATATCTGATATTGATCTAAAAACACTGGAAATACCATAGTTCTTATGAGAGAGGTCATAGTCTTTTCCGACTAGTAATGTCTAACAAACAGCGCATAATAATAGTAATAATAGAAAAAATAACAGAAATAAATAAATAGAATTATTGTAAATAACTTAATAAATTGATGTCAGATTGGGTTTCAACCCCCTCACTCACTCTCTACTATCAGACAGACTTAATTGACTAGTTAGATTTAAGAAAATGATCCACTACTGTAGTATAACAGAAGACTGGATATCAGATTTTAAAAAGATACACATAAAAACAAACAAGAAACGGATGACAAGGGTAAAAAAGTAAGCAAGACAGCCAGAGGCAATTTAATAATGATATTGATTATTCAGCAGTTTTGCAACCAACCATACATCTACTAATGCATCTGTTTTTAAATGTTGCTTATGTGCAGTCAGTAACAGTGTTTATTTTGCCCCTCTTTTTAGACTCTGATCCTCCTACTGTATTTCCATGTAATTATCATCAACAGAAATGATAAATTATTTAAATGCATGACAGCTCTGCACTTTTTAAAACAGAGAGCGGCAGTAGAGAGAGGTAGGCAGATTATGAAGATCATTACATCACGTAATTTGGCGACTGATACGCCCTTATGTTTAAGAAGTTTTACCGGCTGCTAAATCTAATTCCGTTTGACAGTGGAGAGTTTGGTTGCGAAATCAAAATGTAACTCAAAATGTTTTACCCACACAGGGAACACGGTTACCCTGTTGTGTCACTCAAGTTGCATCCCAACACTTCATTGAGCTGTTTGCATTTTCTCGAGCAGGTGAAGATGAGGAAGAAGTTGAAGAGCAGTGACAAGGACAATGGTCCAACTTCCCCCACAGTTCCGAGCATCACCTTCGACTCTGTGTTTGACAGCGGAAGGGAGATGAGTTCAGATGTTTACAGCACTGTTGGCACAGGTACTAAAACCTACTGAAAGAGTGAGGAGCTGTTTCTAAAAGAAAACAGACTGATGTTTGCTGCAAGTGTGTGGATTTATGGAGTGGTGCCTGTTGTTTCCTTCATATCAGAATTAATACTCACAGCATGACTTAATGAGAATCAAATTCTTTCATAATACGGAAAATAGAAAATGTTGAATTTAAACTGCAGATATAAGGCTGTCCACAGCAGGTGAAGAGGACAAAGTCCAAACATTAAAAATAGATGAGCGCATTGCAGGAATATAACGTGAGGTTGCATTGATGAGTATGAACTGCAAGGGTCCTCTGCTGAACTTGTAAAAATCTACACAGCACGCAGTGCTGCTGAATCAATGATGAAGAACTAGGAGTGAAATAAAGAAGGTATTCCAATCAATACTGCATCCTGTCAGTGTCACTTAAGGTTATGTTGTGTACTCCAACTACTTTGATGAGTTCATTTTAAATACTTCAAATCAAAGCTTTTCTGATAGCTCAGGAGTAGTGCCACCAGCAGGTCAAAGTTTTCCCTTTTCCTATTCACTGACACTGAATGACTTTTTTTTTTTTTTTTACATTATTTTACTTTAAGGTATAAATGATAGAAGTGTTCCTGACAACAGTCTGAATTACGAGCTAGACAGTACAATTAAACACTGTCCTCGCATTAGGATTTAAGAGCCAGTTGAAACTACTCAATACATCTAACATTAGTCAAACTGGACTAAATGTGAGCTGTAACATGTGGAGCGTGCGCACTACATAGCATTGCACAGACGCAATTTAACATTCAACTCAAGTGTGGCTAACTTTAGCAGTGCTAGCATCAGCAGCCATCTTTCCTCGAATGTTAACGCTCCCATTCTTGTGGTCAGTGCAGTCACAGATTTCCTCATTCAAGGGACTATGTGGCATTTTAAAGCCTACATACAAGCAAATCAAAATATGGGTTATTTTTCCAAAATATCATATGCTCCACTTTCTAACTTCCTGGTTCACAACATCCTGTCATGGAGAGTGGCGGCTGCAGCCTTTTTGGGCTGAGAGTATTTGAGCTATTCTCATCAAAAAACAAGCTGAGGAACTTTTGCTGAAGTAACACATACTCACTAATTCAATATCATCCTTGAAAATGCCTCTTTCATTTTTTCCCCGTCAGTTCATTTTCCATGTTCATTCATTTCTCTCAGAGTGTATTCCCTAATGTTGTTCTGCTCACCGAGTAGCCTATTTTATACCTTTTCAAAAGATCATCATTATCACCCCTCTCACTGCTGTATAAAGGACATTAATGGATAGCCTGATCTAGTAGACGGACCAACCAAGACACAGGAGAGGACAGTCTGTTTACTTTTTCAAGGAGATAAATATGGATAGTTTTAGCACATCCATAATATATAAACATTTAATTGGATGCTACTCTTTTCAGGCCCTCATTATATAACCTCTTTCTTTAACACAATCTGGTAATGTGAAAAGCTGCTTACCAGGGTGACTGCAGCACCACCAACACAACAGTGCCAATGGGTTTGCTTTGCACTCACTTCTCAGTACAAGGGCAGAATTTAATTTGCACCATTGTACGGTTCCATGCATGTCTGTGCACTTCACGATCTCTGATGCTGCAGGTCATACTGCATGATGCTTTTAACACGTCCATTTTTTTACTAAGTTGCTGCATTGCCATCTGTTGTATGCTTGGGGTGAGGGGATGCAGGCACTGATGCTGGCTCAAGTGCTCAGCTGCTTACAGAGTTGTCAGCTTACACTAAAAGCATATCCTGTCTTTTGCATTGAACAATTTCAGCCCTGCGTTAACCTTGTTGGTTATCTCTGCTGTGTGGGCATTTATTCCTCATAATTCTGTTCACTGGGTATGTGGTTACATAAAATAGATTCAAGTCACTATAATTTTGATTGCAAGAGTGGAAATACTGGCGGAAAGTAATTTTCCATCAGTGCTTTTCAGTTCATCATAAACAGAACTATCAGGTGTATTGCAGATGTGGTGCTTCCTTTTATATTTTAAGTCTTTCTGCCCTTTTTTAATTCTCGGTCTGCTTCTTTCATGCAACTTAACTGCCTACTTCCTTGCTTGTGTCTTTTTTCTCTTTGTGTTTTGTCCGTATGTCTGATTTAGCTGGACTCTACACTCTGGGAGGATGTGGTGAGCTGCATGTTAGTGTCCACATCCTGGTCACATCCTCTGTGCACTCGCTATCCTCTCCTAATGCTTATTTTTAACAGCCCATCAAGTCACTTTTTGTCATTGTCAAGTTTTATAACAGCATGCTTTCTTAGTCAGGATTCCAAGTGCCATATTTATTTTTCAGGATAATTAAAGTTAATAATTTATGCTTGTGTGTTCCATCATGTATTCTTCAGATCGCCAGCAGTCCTGGACATCTTTGTCCTCTCTTCAGTTCAGCTCGCCACCTCCAGGTAACTTCAGATCTTAATGATGTTTTTATGTTACTTTGTTTGCCTTGAATATACAGTCTGTCTTTCATATAAAAGATGCACATGGCCAAAGAGATGACACTCATGAGGTTGTGGATTATTGTTTTGGAGCCTTGAGTTTAGTATTCTGACCTTCGCCATCTTTACTGCTGCTTGCTTGTTAGATTGGATGTTAATTATGACCACCAAAAAAAAAGTTGTTCACAAAATGGACACCTGTGAAAATACACAGCCTACATAACAGCCGATTCACTGGAGTATCCTTTAGTGTAATGAAACACTGAGTGAGACATCAAGGCACCTTCCTGTCACTCAAAGTGTCCAGGCCCCTAATAATGCTAATAATTCTAATGCCTTAACAATTTAAACCCCTCTACAAATGTCATAAGGCAAAAAATTAGCTATTGGGGTTTTGTGGTTTCACAACTGCTAACCACGTAATGTTACGTGGTCCACCATTTTTGATGTGTGACTATGTATGATCAAGTCAATAAGACCTCAGTCACGATGCCCTAGAGACAGTGCAGAACAATCTGGCAACCACTGGTTGCAAGGGAAAAATATGTATTGCCGAGTGGATCTTGGAGGTTCCTAGCTGTTGCGAGGTCGCAAAGAAGGTGCTGAATCAAAAACCTCGATGTGATTGCTTTGGTCCCTAACAGATTACTCCAGTTGCACATAGTTCACATGGAACATGCCGAGTTGTCTGCAAACATTTGCCAACTACTCTTCAAATGGTAATGAAACTATAAAAGTGTGACACAAGTGAGGCACAACTCTTAGTTTGAAGGGAAATGTCCTACATTTCCAGTTTGTGTCGAGTTTGTGTCGCACTTTTATAAGTTTTCTTACTTCGCTGGTAGTAGTTAGCGAAGGTTTGTAGATAAATCAGTATCTTCGATGCCAAAACTGCAGCAGTCTTCAACCACACCAAGCAGGTATATGGTGCAGCACCTTCTTTATGACCAACTTCACCTAGTGGCATGAAGGCAGCTTCCAGGAACCACTCACCAACTGGATTACACATTTTTCCCTTGTGGTCCCCTTATGATGGAGGAGGCCAACGGTGTGCATATGATCTCATGTGAGAAACCTCTATAGAGATTAAAGCCTTTTCCCAGAGGAAAAAAAATGCATATTTCTGTTGTAAAGTTAGAAATTTGAACATGAAAGTCTATGAGGAATGACTTACTTTTGAAATCGACTTCAAGTGGCCATTCCAGGAACTGCAGATTTTTGGCACTGGTGTGATGGCTTCATTTTTCAGTTTTAGTTGCAACAAGTTTTGGTTTCATCATGTGGGTCAGGTGTGATGTTACATACAGTTTGAAGTGTTGTTACCAAGAGAACTAAAGGTCTGATGTGTTTAGCTGATATGCAAAGTAATGTTTGGCATTTCATCTAAAAAGCAGCCCAGCAGGGAGTTAAAACATTTTCCTGCATTCTGTTATTGAGAAATATCAGTGTGCTTGTCAGGGCAAATCTTGTCACCAGATGACAACACCAATTAAGATCATTTGATTTACAGTGCATTTCGAGCAGTGCCATTTAACACCTATTTTTTTAATTTCACACATCAAAATCATGAACCTGTTGTGTCACACTTCTCTTACTGGTGCAGTTTCAAAACACTCCAGTGGCAGATTTGGATAATTGAGGGGTCACATTTTGTCTTTCATTTTTTATATTAAATTTTACAATTTTAAAAGACACAAAAAAGTCTGTCCTCCCAGTTTATGTGGCAAAGAACAGAAAGTGCCACCCTGCTGGCATGTTGCATTTGAGAACATCTACAAAAAACCCCCCAAAAAACATCTGTGTCTATCCAAATGGAGTCGTTTCCTCTCTTCCCTGTTTTTGCAAGATGACTGTAGCTGTAAATTCAGATCTCTTTTCCCATCTAAATACAGCACTTTTATAATCCTAAACAGAGCTCTGGAGAGTCAAGATCCCAGGTCACACGAGGCCCTAATTTTCCCACAGTTCACAAGCCTTCACTAAACCACTAGCCATTCTGAAAGCTACCATAGGAATGTCTTTTTTTCCCCCTTTCCACTATCTTCAGATAATGTTACTTTTAATGCAACACAGGGGCATACTTGTGTCGTTGGTCATATCAGCATACACAGCATGAGTTCATTAAGAGAAATCCGAATACATTTAAATGTGTAGGTAAGTGTAAATCGCGAAACCTGTTTGAACAGGATGTACACAGCGAAACTTTATCTGCAGTGTCGCTACAGACACATACTAATAGCTAAAGTCTAATGAGTGTGTTTCTGAGTGTCTGTGGGTGAATGTGCAGTGAAAAGAAGCCCTGGCCTTTTAGAAGTCCACTCCCCCGGCGCTCTCCAGAGGAACTGCAGCTTTGCAGATGACATGGAGCTGGAGCCAGAGCGAGAGAATGAACTGGCCCCTGCCTCCTCAGTGTCACAGTGAGTTTACCACTATAGGATACTGTGTTTATGCGTACGTTCGTTTTAATGACCATGACAGGGAAGGTTTTTATGCATTTTGTTTTGGGGTTTTTTTTCGCTATTTGTAATTAACCTTTGAAATATGCCAAACCCCAGAGGGCTCGTGTCTCTACTGTGTAATGAGTGTGTATCAGAGAAAAAAAAATCACTTGCGTTTGCTGAGGCACTTGCACAGCTAGAGACTGAGAATGATATGAGGAAATGAGTGTTAAGTAACTGCAGTGCAATGTGAGTGCACAGTAAGTGAAACAAATGGAGCGACAGTTTTGACCCGTGGGACTTCTTTCTAAACGGAGGAGTAATGATGCAGAGTGGGAAATGCATGCAGCAGCGTTGTTGGCAAAGATCACTCTGTGCTCTGCTGACTTCAAAATATGTAACCAGCTGTTCTCATAGAGCAGCGCCACATCAAATCCCATGCTACATTGTGCCATTATAAGATACAACACTTTGTGTTATCCATGACGAGACAACACCAAAAATATGAGAGAAAAAAAACCTTGAAGAATGTGTTTCTCTTCACCAGGTTTGTCTTTGATTACACGCTTTGTTTCATATTTAATACCAATTTGTCAGTTTTATTTTATTTATAGGACTGGAGAATAGCTCAGCTTAGTCACTGGTACAAATCGTGGTGTATAGATTCTCGCTATGGGATTCTTCCCAGGAGTCATATTCCTGCAGCTGCCAGTTTCGACTTTGCAGTTCAGTATGTTTTGGCAAATTGATAATAATCGAGGTACTGAGACTTTCAACAAAACTCCCAAACATTTGTCACAAACAAACGAAAATTACACCCCCAGTTACTCAGAAGACAGAGCTTTTAAAGTCATAATAAAAGAAAAAAAAAAGCGTGCGAGGCAAAAATGTACAGCTTCATAGACACACTTTTAAAAAAATCTTTTTCACATTGGATTTTTGTTTATACCAATCACATGAAGCATTTGGTATAAAGGGAAGGGATGAGTAAAGGTAGCTGCGAAAATGTTTTCCTTTATTGAATGAAGGAAGGAAAAGTCAAGGCAAAACTTTCCTGTTAGCAACACAGGTTTTAATTCATAGTGAAACAAGACCTGTGCAAATTCCATCTGGTCTCAGCTATTACAGCAATTATTAAAAAAACAAGGATACAAGAGCTTAGTTCTTTAGCTCCTTCTGTCTTTCTGTTAATTTGATGGCATCTGAATAGTCAAATTATGTGCCCTGGTGACATTTTTCGCAACTCAAACCTTGTTAAGGCAGACCTAGTAATGTTTAAGTATCGCTTTAAGATATGGCATGACTGCAGATCTCTAAAGTGCAACTTTGTGAATTTTTTTTAGCTCAGAAAATACTGGATCGTTTTGAAGAATTCTCCAATTATCAGTAACATTACAAAAAAAAAAACAGGATTGCAATCTATAATAATAATATAAATACTAAAAAGGCTTTTTTTTTTTTTTTTTTTTTTTTTAAATTATAATTATTATTTTTTTTTATATTTTATTTTAAAAAAAAAAAATTTAAAAAAAACAAATTTTT
>VUQG01044033.1:8647-28389 GCA_015106755.1 Etia nguti | reverse complement strand
ATACCCACTCCAACACACACACACACACACACACACACACACACACACACACACACACACACACACACACACACACACACAGCTGCTTGTCCTTTCTCCTACCTTTGCATGTAAATCGTCCTGTTTGCATGCCCAGTAGTCTTTTCCCTCCCAGACCCAGACCTGTAGTCAAATAAAAGCCTCCACTACAAGCTGCTCTCTTCCATTAAAACAGATGGCTGAACACAAATTGACTCTCCGCCTGTATATTAACCATTGCACCACAGTTGCGTTAAAATACGTATTTTTTACTCAGAGTATACGGGGAGGCTACTGCTGTCGGTCACAGGAATTTGCACTACTATTATTTTTTTTGTTTGTTTTAATCGTCTTTCACAAAGCTGCTCAAGTGCCCATGCAAATAAGGCTGGCTGATAAAAGTGTCTGTTTACTGAGGCAAATGGGTAATCTTATCAATATTAAATGAGCCTTCTTTCTGAACTCAGTGTATTTTGGTTCCTATGAAAAGACTCATCCCGAGATAAACTGAACTGTAAAACAATAGCTCCGTATGAAGAAGGTCACGATGTCAAAAGCAGATCCCCTTCCCATTTTTCTCAAGATTCTTTCCAGGTTAGGTTGTTCCAGGCTCCTTAGAGAATTTGCCACAATTGTTTTTTCTGCTGATTTCTGCTGTCTTAGTTGCATCTTCCTCTTCATATAATCCCAGACTGACTCCATGATGTTAAGATCAGGGCTCTATGTCTGCCATGCCATCTGTCGCAAGACTCCTTGTTTTTCTATTCGCTCAAAACAGTCTGTTATGAGGCTTTAAGTATATTTGGTGCTGTTGTAATGCTGCACAATAAATGCTGGTCTGATCTGATGCATTGACTGATGTTCACAGGCCTAAATATCTAAAGCACCTAAAAATTTTGCAAAGGGCTACCAAGTGTTCTCATTTCACAACTTACAAAGGAGGCTTAAGAGGTTCAGATGTTTCCCTGCTTCGTGTATACCAGCAAAAAAGAGGGTTTTGTGCATTTGTAGTTCAAACATGGGGCAGGAAGCACTTTGCATATGAAGCGAGAATGAAAATTCTGCCAGCTTTGCATTGACCACATGTACTTCTAAGAAGCTTTCCGTCTGTAGAGCCAGCGGTGAGTGAGTCATAATGGATTTAGCGTTAAAGCGAACTAATATCTGGGTATTCATTTGTTTACAGGGGACACTGCAACCACAGACGCGATGCCTGCAATGTGGGGACACGCTGGAGTGGTCAGAGGAACATGGGTGTGTGTGTGTGTGTGTGTTTGTGTGTGCAGCAGTCTGAAACAAGAGAAACTTTTTTTTTCTTTTACAATAGAATTATCGGCTCTGACAGAAGCTTTTATCTCAAACGAGTAGTGTTCAGAAGCATTCGTGACGAGGACATCATCATCAGAGCAGCTGAAAAGGCCAACGCTTAGGAGGCCTCACAGGCAAGAGTGCCACAGGATGAAACCATTTGCACTGGACTAACAAACATTAACTAAATCCAAGCACAGTTTTCTATTTAAATTATTCATGAGAGCCGGTCCATTCCTGGCTGTAGAGAAATGAATGCTTTCTCCAATATTAAATAAGAAGAAAAGCACAGAGCTACATTTTTCATTTAGCTAATACTGGACGAACCATATAAACCATAAAGCATTTAAATCATCTAAATGAGTTCATTTAATGAAATAACCTCCGTATTTTTTTATTCCATCTATGCATCTTGATCAAATTTTTTTTTTTTAAATGGTATTGCAGGAAGCTTCGACCCTGTCTGGAAATATTAGGCTTTTACTCAAGTGAAAATGAAAGACAGAGTTAATGGAATAGCATTAATTACTGATTTCAGTCCACTTATGTTCAAATAAAAGAAAAATGATATGGGAAAGAAAACAAAAAGAGTGTATGTTAGGAATATTTAGAATATCAATAATAATCAATTCAATGTACAAAAAAAAATAGAAATGAGTGTGGCACATATGGAGAATTTCCATAATATAATATTATGTCTGATCAGAATCGGAATCATCTTTATTTGGTTTGAGCACACAAACAAGGAAAGCATACAAAAATAAATAAATAAATAAATAAATAGGCAATATATAAATATGCACACATACACAAGAAGAACATACTGATAGATATAAATAGGCTGAACACAGTGCAACCTGGATGAATCTTAGATATAAATTTTAATAGTGCTTTAATGTCAACGTTGAGGTGTTTTCATTGAACTTTGACAAGCTTTTTTTATATAAAAAATGCATAAATACACACAGTAATAAGAAGCAAACCAAATCAGCAAACAGAACAGTGCAACAGCATTGGCGAGCGAAATTAATTGTCCCTTTTGTAATTGCGACAGCACAGAAAAGTGTTGCTGCATGTTTATGAGGAGCTTTGTGGGCAGGATAGTCTAGATGAAAATTGAATCAGATTCTTTTTCATACCTTTTCTGTGCTGCAGAAGACTGATGCATATAACAATTTCATGCTTTTTTGCTGTCAGTGTCCTGCTGGGCTGTTCCTGCTGCTCTACAGTAGATGAGACTCTGGAGAATGTAGCCAGGGGACTCGCCAGCAGAATGAAGAAAGAGAAGAGCCACTGGGCAGCTGGCAGAGTTGGTGACATTGACTTTCTTGGTCCGACTAAAACGAGAGGAAAGGTGAGACTGGATGTCATAACGAGTAAGGAAGGTAACATAACAAGAGTGTGCAGTTCAAGTGGAATACTGACACATCCCTTTTCCTCTTGCCTTCAATCAGTTTGTGAGGGTGCGCAGCAACACAGACCCAGTGCTGATCTACCAGATGCTGACAGAAGAGTGGGGTCTTGCTCCTCCACACCTGGTGGTAGCAATAGTGGGAGGAGATGAGCTGGCTCAGATGAGGCCCTGGCTTAGGGACACGCTGAGAAAGGGACTCGTGAAGGCTGCACAAAGCACAGGTTATAATCAAGGGTACAAACTGGCCCTGGCTTTTGAAATCAAAGAAATGGAATCTTGTTAGGTTTTTTTCTGTGATATTATGTGTTTTTCATTAATAAATTATATGATTCATTTCAGAATAACTAGCTTTATGATTATATTGGCAGCTATATCAATTTAATATGTAATCTTGGATCCAACTTTTCAGTTTGATACTGGTCAGAATGAGAACTTTGCAAACAGATCATGTAAAATTAGGCATCAAATGTTCAAAATCTCTTATGTACATATACAACCGCATCGCTGTTCTCTAGGGGCATGGATTTTGACTAATGGCCTTCGCTTCGGGATCACCAAGCACTTAGGCCAGGCGGTACGAGATCACTCCTTGGCCAGCACCTCTTCTAAAGTTCGTGTTGTGGCCATTGGCATTGCTCCCTGGAACATGATCCACAACCGAGAGGCACTACTCACAGCCAAGGTTCCTGTTCACACAAAGGCAACACAAGGCCAATATAAGTATCATCCGTGAACTAATATTTACATCTCTTGTGTTAATGTGTTGACGCTGTCCTCTTTCCTGCTGCATATCCCTTCCTATTTTCTTAAGGTTGATGAACCCGCAGTATACAAGCCTCAAGACTTGCCCCATGGATCAGTGTATTCCCTGGACAGTCACCACTCTCACTTTGTTCTGGTCGAGGAAGATCCCAACAGACCCGGAGCCACCAGTGAAATGAGGGTGAAGCTGCTCAAGCATATCTCTCTTCAGCGCACAGGCTACGGAGGTAAAATCTTTTAGGTCATTGCTGGGAACCAATCTTCGATTCAAGCAGCTGTAACAATGCCATATGTTAAAGTTGCTTCAGTAAAAGTTTATATCATGTACCTGTGTAAAACTGAGTAAAAATGACACTGTGATGTACTTAGGAGAATTCATTGTGACAAATGGTAGCTTTTATGGAGTTCAATTATGGATGCATTTTGGCATTGTTTCATAGTACATGTGGCTGCTTAATATATAAATAGCTTTTTTTTTTCTTTTTAAAAAAAAAAAAGCATATTCATATTTGATGATGCTTATGAAGTCTTGAATTACGTCACGAGCACAATAGCAGTGAATCTAGTGGAATCTGTTTTTACCATTTTAATTGTAAATTAAAATTTTCATTCTAATTGTAAATTGTAAAGGATTTTGTGACTTTTGTTCTTGAAAAGAACTATATAAATAAGCCTTACTTAATTGCTTACTTACTACTTTTACAGCATATTCCAAAGTAGCCAGTTTCTATAAATAGTGTTTCAGTCAGTTGCAGGTCATTTTCCTTTTCGGGTTTCCAAAGCTGTTCAAATATCGGAGCAAAAACAAAAACAACATTTAGCTCAACTGTCCAAAACTTAGAGGCAAAGGGAACATATGACAGAGATATTTTTACACATAGAAACCTAAGCATTCACAACCAATGTAGGTAAAATCAGACACTTTAGCTAATGCTCTGCTCATAAGAACTCGTCCTATTAGTGAACCTCTTATATTTAACTTGCTTTAGCCTGCCTAGAGCTATTAATGCTACCCCTGTAAGCTTCTTTGCAACCCACCATCACCCCAGTTTCTCCTTTTTATGCATTTCATTCTGTGAATATACTTACAGGTGCAGGAAGTTTTGAGATCCCTGTTCTGTGTCTCTTGGTCCACGGGGAACCCAGGATCCTAAAAGTAAGCTTTTTTTCTTTGTGCTACATTAGCTTCTCAAGAACTTTAAAGGCAAAACCATGAAGAGACCCTCTGAAAGGCAGATTTGTTTTGTCATTCAAATGTGCACATTCTCGGTCTGAACACTGGCTAAGGCTTGAAAATTAGGCTCTGAGTCAAATTTTGGTGGTGCCATCTCCTGAGGCAGCAGGCCAAAGCCAGACTGAGAAACAAATTCTTTCTGTTTTCACAAAACTAATCTCTTCAACCAAAAAGCCCATCAAAGTCACCAATGCATTTGCATAAATAGAGCCATTACTGAGGAGATTATAGACTACAGCTTACACTGAGCAATATAATTCTTGTTGATGTTTAGTTGGGAAGTTATCATCTTTAAAAAAAACAAAAAAAAAACATATCAACTGAAAATTCATCAGAACACTGTGTCCCTTCTTGCAGAGAATGTATAAAGGCATTGGCAATTCGACACCATGGCTGATCCTGGCAGGCTCTGGAGGTGTGGCTGACATCCTTGTCACACTGATGAATAGGGGCTGCTGGGATACGGACAGTGTTCATGAGCTGCTGCTGGACACCTTTCCAAATGCCCACCACAGCACAGACATCAGTAACTGGGTCAAGCTGGTAAGAGCGATGTGCACAGCGTGGAGGCAGGCACATATACAGATATGCACATCACAAGGCTTGAACATTGGCAGAAAAATAGGGCACACTGGGAAGATTGTGAAGGAAGCTAATGTAGGATTTTCATCACTATCGTCAAAATTTGTATGTGATGACCTAATTAAGAACACAAGGAGGGAGGGCAAGATAACAATCTTGTAACGTATTTTTTCTGAGCTGATACACATAGCAAAGGTATTGTATATACAGCAAATTAAATTCTCTTTAATAATTGCGTCACTCAAATGATATTTTCCTAATTACTGACTGTCACCCTGACAATCAGATTCAGAAGATACTTGATCACGAGCATCTCCTTACTGTCCATGACCCGGAACAAGAGAGCTCTGAGCTGGATACAGTCATTCTCAAAGCTCTAGTCAAAGGTAAACTATTTCTTGTGAGAGATATGTTTAAGAAACTTGCAATTTCCTAAGGCTGCACAATTACAGGTTTCCTGACGTGACAGTTGCAATTTGAAAGCACCTTGACACTTTGAGCGCTTGATAGATTGTAAATCTGTTGACATTCTGTGTGTGTGTGTGTGTGTGTGTGTGTGTGTGTGTGTGTGTGTGTGTGTGTGTTTATCAGCTTGCAAGAGCCAAAGTCAAGAAGCCCAAGACTTTCTGGATGAGCTGAAGCTGGCAGTGGCCTGGAACAGAGTGGACATAGCAAAGAGTGACATTTTTAATGGAGATGTGGAGTGGAAGGTGAGACAAAAGGATCTGATCAAGATTTGACAAATCCTGGTAATTAAACCTGGCGCGCCTTCTAAAGCAACATTAAAAGGGAGTGGGAACTTTTTCGAGTACAATCAGTGAGAGCCTGGGCTATTTAAAGTATTGAAAACAAGAGCTAGACCAGTGTTCAGAGTTACAAGTCATGAATATGCTAGTATGCTAATATGCTCAAAATGATAACAATAACATATTTAATCAGATATAATATTTTTCATTATCACTATTATAGTCAAGTGTGTTGGTTTTATAGTCTCTATATAAAAGATGGACGCAGCTAGCATGACATTGCCCACTGATTTGTAGACTCCTGTTTTGAAGCCTGAATCCTGACATTTTGGCAGTTGCCATGTTTTGTTGACATGAGATGTCATTGACTGAAAAGTAGAGACTGAGTGAGAAACCCATGATAACTGCACATACACAGGCAGCAACAGCCCGAATTATAGCCTGCTTTATTACCTACTTTTGTCTAAATAAAGCAAACATTCAAACAGACCACCAGTCTCTGTCAGAAATGATTTAAAAGTAGTGAATAATAACATGAACTCATCACTAAAGTGTTCACTGAGCTCATAAATAAAGTGGAAAGCAGGGTTGTTTTTTTATACATCTTTATACAATCTGACCTCTTTTTGCAACCAGCCCATGCCCCCTACTGGCCATTAAGAAGAAGGCAGGATTTGAAAGAATTTAAGAACAAAAGAAAAAAGTTTTGATACATTTCTATACTGGAATTCAAACCTAGAGACTTTGTCCACCTTTTATGTAGAGGCTGTTATCAGTTTGATATATTAGCCTGCTAACATTGCCTAATTAATAGATGTTAGCAATTAACACCAACCTCAAAGCACCAGCTGTGCCAGTTGGATTCACATTCAGAGGATCATGGATGTGTGTGCAAAATTACACAGAAGACCACCTAATAGCTACCCTCTTAGACCTGTACAGAGCATGTTTTTAAAGCTGTTTAGCATGTGCAGTTTGCAATATTCACATTTGCATTAAATCTGCCAGAAAGGGATTTATTGAATAGTATTACAGTAATAACAATAAGACTACCAATCAAGACTGGCAAGGCTCTTCATAAGAACAGAAATGAATATTTTTACAGCTGTGAGGAAGAGAGGTCATGAGTGAGTCACTGTAATAAGTCTAATGATCTTTGCAGGCTTGCGATCTTGAAGAGGTGATGATGGATGCTCTGATCAATGACAAGCCAGACTTTGTGCGCCTTTTCGTGGACAATGGCGTGAACCTGGGAGAGTTCCTGACCTATGGCCGTCTTCAGGAGCTTTACTGGTCTGTCTCAGAGAAAAGCCTCCTTCACAACCTGCTCCTCAAAAAGTACGAGGAGAAGCAGCTTCTGCTCGGAGCTGCCAGGACACATGGTCCACCCGGGCACCATCCTTCCGAGCAAGGAGACCGAAAACCCCGCTTCACCCTCTATGAGGTCGCCAAAGTGCTGAAAGACTTTCTTCACGACTCTTGTAAAGGCTTTTACCAGAAGACTCCCACGGTAGGCGATGTACTCTTCTTTGAAAGTTCCAAACAAACAATATGTTTTCTGTGTTAAGTTTCTCATCCCTTTTGGTCTGCAAACTTAAAAAGACGCAATGTCTCTGTGAAACCACATAAAGGTTTGCATTTATCTATGAGCTGTGAGCAGCGAGTGAGAGAGTTTACCTCTAACCCTCTCAGACAGCTATAATCGCAACATTTAAGAGCCTGAAAGATGCAATGAACCAGAAAATATATAGACTTTGTGGTAAACTGACTTCCCAGAAGACAGTGAATCTTTAATGGCGACTTTAATGGCAACTCATCCTACACTAATAGCAGAAAAAAACATAAAATCTATCCAATAAAGCCAAAGCGCTTTTTTCAGGGCAGCCAGCCCTTTTGTCACTCCTATCACATCAGCTTTTTTTTTCTCTCTAACTGCAGCAAAAAAGAGATGGATCATCGTAGAAAATCACACCTGCTGTTGTACTCTAAAAATCCCTATATTTTCTCTAATTATGCTGTCAGGTTTTGTGCCACTCACTGTTGTAAGGCTGGTGGTCTCAAAGAAAAACACAGCCACAGTCAAATGTTTTCTTGGCTGAAGGTCTGCTTGGCTAAATTCATTACATATTCCAGTTGACAACCAAGCAGCTATGACTTCTTTACAGCGGAGCGAGGGAAATTGATTTTGCAGTGAAAGAACTGTCGTAGATTGACTTATGTAAGCACTGCCTGTTCTGTAAACTGTGTGCAGCTACCTCATCTACTATACATATTAAATACATTAAGCGTACTCTCTGTGTGCTCCAGGAGAAGCCAGCAAAGGGTCGACTGTTCCACACCCAGAAGAATCTGGCTGAGTTAGAGGAGCGCTGCGAGCATCCTTGGCGAGATCTCTTCCTCTGGGCCGCCCTTCAGAACCGACAGCAGATGGCTAACTACTTTTGGGCCATGGTCAGTCTTGTCAGCTTCTTTAGTTGGTTGAGATACAGCTCGTACTATCTCAGCACTGTGCGGCTCAATAAATAACTAAATGTGCCTGGCATTGGAAAATTCTACTCAAAGCAAAGTGAAGTGAGCAGAATTATGCTGTGATAGTTTGCGTTCTGCTTTGGGTGTGATGAGCGATGCGGGCCAGCCCAGTGCAGGTGTAGGTCAGTCCTGCCATATGAAAATGTCACTCGAGATAAAAAAGAGCCCGGCAAACGGCATATTTATCAAGAACTGAGGTGAACTAAAAAGCTATCTTATCTCCAAGAACATTATTCAAATGAAGGTCAGGCTGCTTGCTGAGGCAGCCAACCAGCGGTGAACCAGCGCATGCGTGTCTAACGTCCTGATGAAGGTAATGAGAAATATAGGCCGACATGGGATTGATGTCCCACGAATAGTTTAAATGACACTCATCAATGATAATTGCTCTTTGTTTTCAACATCTTTTCAAAGCACCTTTCATTTCTTTATTGCCCTTCCCTGAACTGAGTCAACCAATTATTGTAATCTCACAAGCGGTCACCATTATGTGCTCTTTTCCAGCGCCTTATATTTCAAACATTATCTGAAATTATGGTAATTGCGTTCAGTTTGTTCCCATCCCCCACTGCTAGCGTCTCAGCACTCAGACTCTGGCCTGGATATCGGCACTCGTAATTTGATTGTTTGAAGTATTTCCCACGTTGAAGGCCGGGTGACAATTATCCTTGCAGGCTAGCAAAATCTCACATATTTATTATGTGCATATACAGTATGTCGACCCAGGAGTGCAAAAAAAAAAAAAATGCAGCATAATCAACACAAATCATTGATCCTTTAAACAAAAAAGGGAAGAGCCCTCTGCTGCAGTATGCTGCTCTTCCTCACAGTCCAGTACATGAGTATTAGCATTACTGGTGACTTTAAACTGACCATAGATCTGCTTGTAAGCATGAATATCTCTTGAACATCTCATGAAAATGTCTTTTTGCTAACCCTGGACTGACGTTCCTTCCAGCATTTACCCAACCTTCCACCCATTGTCAGCTGGGTTATACTCCAAGCTATCAGAACCTTAGTTGGATAAGTGGCTAAGAAAAGAGTGAGTTTGGCTGCTATCTATATGTAATACTTTCTTTCCTTGTCTTCCCATGACCCGTAAGAAGTTACAACAGGCAGATTTATAATGTCAGCTATATATATATGACGTAAAGAATCTTTCAATTCATGAAACGTTCAGGGGAACTATCCAGCCACCCTGTGAAAACAGTCATTCTTTATTTATACTTTACACAATCCATGCAGTTCATATACAACCTAAAGCAAGCAGCTTCCTTCTGGGTTATTCAATAGATCAAACTATAGAGACTAAAAGCAACAATCATTCAAATATGCCTTACATTCAAGGTCAGATGGTTAAAGCCCTTCAAGAGCCTGCTATCATACCCAAACTGGCTGACTAGTTATTTTGGCCGATAACAATGGTGTCGCGCAACATGTAAGGAAGTGCTTGTGAATACGGGCTTTAGAAACCACAAGGGGGAAAAAACCTACAGGTTGAAATGTGTCTGTAGTAGCCCCATGCAAACATGAGAACCATTTAGATGCAAAAGATGCAGCTCTCAAAAATTCAAATCCCCCTTTCAGACCCATTTCTTGGATACAGCTCTCTTTTAATCCTTCAGGGCCCCGAGGCGGTTGCGGCAGCCCTGGCAGGTTGTAAGATTCTGAAAGAGATGGCACGACTGGAATCTGAAGCTGAGTCCGCACGTAGCATGAAGGAGGCCAAGTATGAGCAGTTTGCCCTTGGTGAGTACATAAACTGTTTGATGACAGGAGCTGATAATGTAATAGTCAAACATAGCAAGAGGTAAAACCTCTAACCTCAAGCCAGCAGTGTTTTGCTTTTCTTTTCTTTTTGTTATTCACAAGCACAAACAGATTCTACTTCAGGGACTAAAATATGAATCTGGATGTAATCTAACCGAGCGGTTGACACTGTGTAACTACTGTTCTTATTGTGGCAGATGTCTTTGGAGAGTGTTACTCCAACAGTGAAGACAGGGCTTATGCTTTGTTAGTGAGGAGAACACACTGCTGGAGCAAATCTACAGTCCTTAACTTGGCAACTGAGGCAGATGCCAAATCCTTCTTTGCCCACGACGGAGTTCAGGTGACAAGAAGACACATGCGGTGCTCCGTTTTAAAATGTATAAGTTTCATCCTACAGATTAAGTATCGGGAAGCCGACAGATAAGTGTGGTTCTTTGCCGCAATCTCTGCTGATGTACTGGGTTTCCACGGCAGTTATTAAACATTTCCCTCTGCACTGTATGCCATTAGATACTTAGAAGCCACTCAGTGCACAGTTTTGTCTAAATATGCCTCCAACAGATGCCCTTGTCATTAGAAAGTCATCAGTGAGAGTTAATTGGTATTCAGTGTCAGTAGGGAAGGTTAGCACATGGGAATGATATATTTTATTCATAGCACACAGTCAGAATTACCTTTTTAATGGGATGCCGTTAATTATGATCCAGTGCATGTGTAATGTTTCAAGAGAAAGTGGGTTTCCCTGGTCTCAGGCAAAGTAGTTGCTGGTTAATGAAATGGTTTGACTGGCGCAGAAGCATTTTGATTTTGATTTTTTTTTTCTGTCTGTCTATCTGAGATAACTCCACATATCTTTCTTCTGTGAATATGGGCTCCAGGCTGCAAAGCAAAGATTTTGTAAGGCCTGTGGTGCCCCCTTGTGGTAACCTGAATTTACACACTCTGCTAGTTTGCCCATGTTGTACGAGAAGCTCATTTTGTGCTGCAGGCTCTGCTCACAAAGATTTGGTGGGGGTCTATGACAACAGACACAGCCATCTCCAAACTTGTGGTGTCTTTCTTCTGTCCACCGCTCATATGGACCAACCTCATAAAGTTCAGGTGATCAGTCTTTTGATGACCTCCACCTTTTGTCTTTGCCGTGTTGATGAGCTCTGTGTCACTTGGTTGTGTGTATTGTTGGGTTTTTTGTTTGTTTTTTGGGGGGGGGTTAGTGATGAAGAACTGGACAATCGTAATGCTGGCAAGCAGTTTGTGGAGCTGGACAGTCTGGACACCGAAAAGGCTTTACTTCTAAGCGATGATGATGATGACCCTCTGTGAGTTTGCTATCTTGTTTAATTTAGAGTTCATAGACTTCAGCATGAGTGCACACTGATCTGCTTTTTGCCAAAATGATTAAAGAATAAGCTAAAACTATAATTTCATTTGTTGTTTATATTTTCTATTCAGCAAGACTGTTTTTTGCGACAACAAATTAGCTACTTAATGTTTTCTTTCCACTTTGGGCTCCATTTTTGATTATTTGCTTTTAATTCAATTTACTTTCAGTTAGTTTTCAGAGTGGATTTTCTTGTTTCAGTTAGTTTTTACAGTTTTAAAAATCTTCCAGCATTAGTTTTAGACTTTGTAATTATTACTATATGAAGGGCATTTGTCAGAGGCAAAATTTAAGGAAAGTCAGTACAGGTATTGCATTAAAAGCACTTAACCTTTTGAATGCAGTTGACTTCCAGACTTGTAGACATCCAGAGTGTTGATACACACATCCATCAATGCTTCAAAATATTTGGGTTTTTGTGGTTTAGTTTTTAGTTTAGTTTTAGTTAATTATAATAACCTTGGTGCCAATACCCTATAAACACAAATGAGCTGCAGTGTGAATAAATAAAACGCTTCCTGATGCCCATCGTCCCATCTCACACTGATAACATCAGTAAACATGTTTGAATTTTAGAATCCTGGCTGTTAATCTCCATTTACATGATTATATCTATATTTAGATATAGATTTGTCTTTACATATTAATGTGGTGTGTGTTTTTTTTCCAGGGACTCTTCACCTAGAGGTCAAGCAGATCAGAGCTGTGCCTCTGTCTGGTGGCGTTTCTTACTGCGCCGCTGGCGTCGCTTCTGGAGCGCTCCTGTAACGGTGTTCCTCGGCAATGTAATCATGTATTTTGCTTTCCTCTGCCTCTTCACTTACGCGCTCCTGCTAGACTTCCGCCCGCCGCCGCCTCTTGGCCCTGGAGCGCCAGAGATAATGCTCTACTTCTGGGTCTTCACCTTGGTGCTGGAGGAACTTCGACAGGTGATCATCCAATCATGCTGGCACCTTTATAATGCCAAGAATCAACATCTTTCTCTCTAGGCAGTGTGACACCTTTTTTGAAGCAGTGGCATTTCTATTAGACGTGTTCAGCTCTGACACATCTGAGTAGGAGGTGATGTGAATCGCTACAGTGAGCTCATTGTCTCAGGGGTTTTAAGCCTTTCGCCTCTTTTTTTGACTCCCTCCTAGTGAGCCAGGTCAGAGTAGCATGATCCCTTATTGCTCCAATCCCATTGAGCTCTCTTCCCTTGGGCACAAAGAGGCCCAGATGACAAAGTCCTTCACCACTCTATTTTTCAGTGTGTATTTCAGACAGTGCCAGAGCTGACAGAATTATGGTAGAGATTTCCAAAATAAGAACCACACTGCTGCAGGCAACTCTGGCATGCTACCATGCCCAGCAGGGCCCCTGTGCATTCAAAAGGATGGCTCTGAGGTGCATACCTTTTCCTAAATGAAGATAATGCCACAGGGGCCTTGTCATCATACTTTTTTACAAAAAAGCTTCAACAGCGTAGTTCTACCAGCTTTTTGATTAACGAGTAGTCTCAGTCTGCTCGCTCTCATAGTGTTATGCCAGTAGTGTATTTTTCTCATTTTACCCTCTTTTACTGCAGATTTATTAAAATGATTAATTGTTCAGCTAAGTTTAAGCTAGGTTTACCTCAAGTGTCTAAATCTACAGCTTGTACCTGGGGAGAGCTGAAAGTATTTGGATGTCATGTAGGCATCTGTCGAATGACACTCAAAGCTTTCACACAGCAAACTGTGACTTTGTGAAAGCAACATGCTGCCCTCAGCTTATTGACAAACCGACAGCGCCATCAAGGGACCAAGCAGCGGTTCTTAAGGCACTTTCAGGTAACCTGTACAAGTCACAGGAGAAAACTCAACCTCACACTCTAAGTGTAAAAGGCATTTGACAGGACTCACCATTTGGTTGCATTGAAGGTCCCCTCTAAAGCAGCAGGGCTGTGGGGACTGCTGTGCAAATTTTGGCATCAAGCTGATGCCAGGTAAAGGCCCACTATTAATGATACCAATACCAATACAGAGACTTTTGAAATACAAAGGCAGCTTGTGTAGGGGAGAGCAGTGTATCATCATTTATGAGATAAGTCATTATCAATTTGGAAATTCTGAACACATTTTAATGAGCACTAAATCACTGTGATTAGTATTTTCCACAATAATAATTAGCTAACACAACAAAACACACCTTTCAGCTTTTCAGGTATTTTGAAATTGTTTTTATTTTTTAGACCTGGAATCTAAATGCACCTGTCTCTAAAGGACTTTGGGTCAACGTCTGTTGTTTAAATAAAAAAAATCGACATGACAGATAACACAAAAAGCTTCAGACATTTTTCATAGTGCATGTTTGAGGTATATTTTTTTCTTTTCCAGAAAAAATAATTATTAAAATTTAATTCGCTTTCACCTCAGTGAAAAAACAAAGTATTGATCGTATCACGCTAGTATCGATCTGATACCAGTACCAGCGTTGGTATCAGTACTATTGATTTTTGGATCGACTTCTAGCTGTGGGCCCTGGAGGTGTGTGCGAATGTCGTTCTAGTATTTGATTTGAAAGACGTCAAGACAGGCTCAGATTTTCTGATGAATGTTTTTATATAGCTACAAAATATTCACATGTAAAAAAAAAAGAAAAAAAAGAGATATCTCTTTATTAATGCAGAAAAAAACTCTCTTTATAACAACAGAGCTTCTTCACTGATGAAGAGATGAGCATCTTAAAGAAGTTTAAACTCTATGTGGAGGACAACTGGAACAAGTGTGACATGGTTGCCATCTCACTGTTTGTTGTCGGGGTCTCGTGCAGGTAAATCTAAATCTAATGTGAGCACTTTGGCTTTACTATGTGTTGTGGTAAAAATTGTGGCTAAAGCATCAAAAAAAGTAAGCAAGTGGCTGAACGAATGAATGTCTGAATGCAAAAAAGTGCTGCTACATAGGAAGCATTGTGTGATTTTTTTATTTTTTTCTCTCAGGATGGTGAATGATACCTACGAGGCGGGAAGGACAGTTCTGGCCATTGATTTCATGGTGTTTACTCTGCGTCTCATCCACATCTTTGCCATTCATAAGCAGCTGGGACCCAAGATCATCATTGTGGAAAGAATGGTGACCAAAACAAAATCCTGACTTACTTATAAATTTAAGTTGTGCTCTTGCTAATAGAAGAAGACGCCTAATAAGAAGATTAAGACGGAGATCTTTCTCTCTCTCTCTTTTTTTTTTAAACAGATGAAGGATGTCTTCTTCTTCCTGTTTTTCTTGAGTGTCTGGCTCATTGCGTATGGAGTTGCCACCCAGGCTCTCCTCCACCCCAACGACCAAAGGATTGACTGGGTGTTTCGCAGAGCGCTGTACCGTCCGTACCTGCACATTTTTGGCCAGATCCCTTTGGAGGAGATAGACAGTAGGATACATCCTTTAATTGTTTATCTGTGAAAAATGCAATGGCATGCTTAAGCATGCCATTGGGGTAGTAATCTGTTTGCCCTAGATTCTTTTGTTCCCCCCCCCTTCTAATCTTATCGTATCTTGTTCTTACATTTAATGGAGCGCAGCTGCTCGCATGCCTGAAATGAACTGCACCGATGACTCAGATGAGATTATCGCAGGCCTGCGGCCACCATGTCCCAACATCTATGCCAACTGGCTGGTCATCCTGCTGCTGGTTATCTACCTCCTTGTCACCAATGTCCTGCTGATGAACCTCCTCATCGCCATGTTCAGGTCAGGGGATGAAAATCCAGGAAAACATGCATACATTTGCCTGTCTGATGACATGAGCGGCTTATTGAAATTATAAAATTAAAAAGAAAAACACACACACACAAATTGGTTTACTTGCTTCTTCCCCCCATTTGCAGCTACACATTCCAGGTAGTGCAAGGCAACACAGACATCTTCTGGAAGTTCCAAAGATATAACCTGATTGTGGAATACCACAGCCGTCCAGCGCTGGCCCCACCCTTCATCATCATCAGCCACCTCTCTCAGCTCTTCCTCAGCCTGATTAAGCAGCCTGAGTCCAAGCAGGAACGTCTTGGTATGAAGGCTCGATATGCACATTTCCATTGGATATCGGGCTATTAAGCCATTATTTCAAACAGACATTGAAAGAGTCCTCTGCGGCTTAGGTGGCTAAATAAAAACCAAATCAAACAGAGGCAAACGCACGGTGGGCTTATCTTTGTCCCTCACCCACTGCGTGGAACTTTTTTAGGTTAATTGGTTACTCGCTTCCTCGCTTTTGTGTGTTGCCAGAGAGGGAGCTGCCGGCGGGGCTGGACCAGAGGCTGATAACATGGGAGACGGTGCAGAAAGAGAATTACCTGGCCAAAGTGGAGCGTCAGCACTGGGAGAGCAGCGAGGAGAGACTCAAGAGCACCTCCTCAAAGTAACGGTCACTTTATAATTCTTTTGCAAAGGTTTGCACGCTATTCTCAAAGCAATTAAGTTAGAAACTCGTGTAGTACCTGCACAACACCAGCCTGCGTCTCTTAAGGTTAAAATGTTCTAAATTACTTTGTTTGGGATCAAGGGTTCAAAGCTTGCTGAAGACTGTCGGCGGATTTAAGGACCAAGAGAGACGGCTGGCATCCATGGAAAGTCAGGTAAACGGTATACTGAGCTCAATAGCACCATACAGGGATGCATTTTCCCTTAATCTATTTTAAGTTTAAAGTCTAGTGTGGAAGTAGTTTGAGTAGTTACAGTGACCCCTGACTTTTTTTTTTCTCCAGGTCAGATATTGCGGAGAGGTGCTGTCCTGGATGGCTGAGTGCTTTGCTCAGAGCACACTCAAATGTGGGAAGGACGCGCCGAGAGTTCCGAGTGAGTCAAAAACCAGCGAGAGGAATGACAGTAATTATGCAAAAAGATTCAAACACAGTGCTTTGTGCCTTTTCAATGTAGTCCAAGCAATAATATGTCATTCTCTAGCGTCTCTCGCAGGCGACAAGACAGATGGCGCCGCAGTGGACGCATCTCAAAGTCAAACAGCGAAAGAAGCGAAGCAAGAAGAAGAAACAAGACCGGGTCACCCAGGATATGGAGCCAACAAAAAATTTCCTTACATTGATGAATGAAATTGATAATGGTAATTGGCTGCACACAGACAGCTGAAGAATATTGAGAGATGAAGAATATTTTTTAAATCCAATAAGGGAAAATGGACTTTAAATGAGTGAAATGGTGTTTTATTTATAAAAATATTGGGTCCTTTAGAAGAAAACATTAAATTTTCCACTGTGGTAACTGTGTTTAGGAGGACAGCTTTCATTAGCAATGAATCATTAGCTAAAAACATTAACCCAATCAATTATTAGCATTTCATGGAATGTGACAATGTTGCATTCACATTTACACTTCAATTATTTAAGGTTACATTAGTTAGGAGCTTGAGTAAAAGGCCCTTTGAATAGTCTGTCCATCATTTTTGCTGGTTGTGCCACAGTGATGCCTCAAAAATCAGGACGGGCAGAAGCAGTGAAGCTTGAAATGCGGCATTTGGAATGGACAATACGTTTTTGCTCATTCTGTTCCACACAATGACCTTTCTCACAAGATACCCCCGTGGAGCTTTTGTGTTACTGCTGTGTTTCTCATCAAAATTCTCTGTGTGAGATCCTGGCGTGCCACAAATGTGGCAAATGCATCACTTTCTTCATAAAACATCTGAAAGGGAATTGTGAATGTTACCACCCCCAAATGCCCTTTGTCCTACAGTGGAACAGAGAGAGTGTTCCTGATTAAAAAGAAAAATGGCCAGGGTTAGTTCACTGCTGGGAATTCTGTTTCACCTTTTCAGGTTTACTTGTTCTTTTGCATCTATTCTAAGATAAATAGCATAGCACCTCCAGTGTTTCCAATAAATGCTGTTTACCGAGAATATACAAGGAAGGAGGGGGGGGGAGCTCTAGGCTTCCATTGGTTTGGCTTGCCAGGCTGAGTCAGTAGACTAAGCACACATAAGGGGAATGAAAATAACTTTTACAAAGATTGTATCTATGCTAATAATTATAAGTGTTTGACTTTCCATTGCTACCCAGTGACCCTTTTTTTTGGGTTCATGATTCAATATTAGATAACATATGACCAACTGTGGGTACAACAAATTCCAACAACAAACAGTTTCTAGGGGTTGAACTCTGTTCACTTAGGTTTTCATACAATGCTCAATTGTCATTTTCATCCTCTGCAGTTAAGAATATGCAATACATTATCCACATACCCTGTACACACTTGTAGATGACAAGGAGAAAAAATAAAAACCCAAAGTCATCTGCTCTTTAAACAATGATCGAAAAATGACACTAGAGGTAAAAAAAAAAAAAGAATATATAAACTCCTCAGAGGAGATTTCATGCTGTGTTCTATAACAACAGCAAGACAGCAAAGCCTGTGGTGCTGAGCTGATTAGATACAGTTCACATGGTCTTAACAGCATCGTTTAAAGTACATATCTCTCATAATGATCTAAATGCATTCTGCTGTACATCTATTACAACAAACAGTGAGATCTTGGAAAAAAATAAATACTAGCTATTTTAAAAGGTTGTTAATGTCAATTTTTCTTCCGCTTGATCACCATCAATTAAAAATGAACTTTACTGAATTACTAAAACACTGGCAGAATTACTGTAAATGTGAGCTTGTGGAAGATCCCACACAAAGGAGTGCGGCTTTAGTCTCTTGAAACAAATGCCTCAGGTCCTCTTGGCTGTACAGCTGGTCCCTCACGGTGAAGGATATTGTCAAAACGTGGTGTCACCTCGCAGCGGATGAGCAGAGTGTCATCTTTAACATAAGCTCTCTGACTCAGCTGAGACAGGTGCATGAAGGTGACATAGCCAAAACCTTTGGGATTACGCTGAATTGTCGGCTTCTGGAAGGCCTGTAGATCTGGTTTAGTCTCCATTGCCTCCATGTGATGCTGACCCTCAGGGCCCTGGTCTAAGATGGCGAGCCGGATGGTTCCTTGAAATGGCCAGGTAAGCTGCCCATCAAAAGCTCCTTGCATGGTGTGCACAAATAGGGAGATGTAGTTGGAGCAGCGAGGGGCATTGGGGGTCTGTAGGTGTAAGCGCAGGCACAGCTTGTAGCCTGGGCGGCCTGTGTAAAAGCCAGGGCTGTGCTCAACCACTGGCTGGCCCGCTTCTTGGTTCCGCAGGTGGACTGAAAAACCTTTGAGGCGCCAAATGAAGATACCATTGCAATGTTGGGCCTCCAGCTCTTTCACTGTGTCCTCCAGCATGGACACTCTACGCCTGAGCTCTGCTAGCTGGCCTGCCTGTGAAAATGAAATGGAAAAATATTTAAAAGGAAAAAAAGAAAAAGGCTTCGAGACTAATCTAAAAGTTCTATCCAGAACAAAAACAAAACAAAACAAACAAACAAAACCCAAAATCCCAAAAGGTCACAATACACTTGGACATCACTTACTTGAGTGTCTTTTAAGATGATGAGTTCACGCAGCTGGTGATCCTGCTTCACCAATCGTCCATCCATCTCACGGAGCCTCTGCTGCATCTGTTCACTAGATGGACCTGAAGCACAACTGCTACTGCAGCTCAGAGCTGCAGCCCCTCTGGACCCACTACAGGCCGGTACTGATGCTGCAGCTCCTTGATCCTCAGAGGAAAGTGAAGGTCCTAATGTCCTCAGGGGTTTGGGTGTGGTACCATTGAGGCTAAGGCCACGCAGAAATTCAGCCATGTAGCGCATATGCATCTGTGTGAACTCCTGCATGTGCTGAGCCAGGTTGTGGCGCTGCATCTGCAGAGTCAAACCAGCTTTAAGACATCTGCTTGTGTCGCAAACTAAGAAACCTATAAACAATATGCTGTATGAGAGTTGATAGAATGGAAATTTAGAAATTGATCACCTACCCTTTCCTTACATCCAAAGATGCTAAAGTTACAGGCAATAGGTGCTTTTGGGCAATCTGTGTCACAGTGAGACTCCATCTGGGGGAAATAAAAAAAAAAAAAAAAAAAAAAAAAACAAAAAA
>VUQG01044031.1:151043-163305 GCA_015106755.1 Etia nguti | reverse complement strand
CGATCAGCTTGGTGTTCCGGGACATGGCGGAGATTCGGGCAGGAGCCTCCCTGGTCACGAAGTAGCTGGGGGTTTTCTCCATTGTGATTTGGCCCTCCAGGGTCTTGGGCATCAGCTCCCTGCGGAAAAAAAAAGAAAGCAGGCCCAAAAAGAAGGTTAGGAGAAGGGTAAGATGCAATAAGTTCTTGCATAATGTAATCAAGTTGATGGAGTGTACTGTGCTCTGCAATCAATGACTCACTAAGCCTGTAAAGCCTTATTATAGGGCTTGAAAACCTATTAGTGCAGGCAGCTCTCCAACATCAACAAGCTCACTCACTCATGAGATATCTCACTTCTGAGAAAAAACAGAAAACCTTTATTTACTCCAGAATCAAACAACTAGAGGAATTTCTAAACGTGACCAATCCTCTCGTTAACCATATTAGGTTTTCTAAGCCTTGCACAGACTTGCATGGATGAGAAGACAAATGCAACACCTAGATCAGCTGGATGGGTTAGGGTCGTGAGTAATTCTGATGAGCCTTACAGTGCATTTTCTTTCCAAATTAACTCACAGCATGTGCAGATTCCATTATCTGATGTGTCTTCCCTGGGTTGCTTTTCCCCAAACCTCACTGCTGGATATAATGTTTCAAAGTGGTCACATTTAATCAAAATCCCTTGATATGCCCAATGGAGCAAACAGGCACAAAAAATTTGCCTTGCTGATTCAGGTATAGATGGCCACGGTTCTCTACCACCCTACTGAACCCCCAGTAAATGCAGCACCACTGAAAGATGATGATGCTTGTTTCAGAAAGGTTTTTTTGACAAGAATGGCTTTGGTTTTGTGCGAAGACTGGCGAATGGGCTTTAAACATATATGTTACATGCAGACATATAATCAAGAGGTACATGGGAACAACTGGTTTTGAAGGAAAAGTGAACGCACTCTGCTCTCTCCGCATCAGATTTCAGAACTAGTGGCCAAACTCAGAGTCTAGATTATGGTGGAGGCGATAAGAGCGGTTTGACTGACATTGGGATGTGGATCGCTTTTCCCTGTTTGGCCCCCAGACCAGGGAGTAGCCTGTGTAATGTACATGAGATCAAATATGTTTCTGTTTTTTGCTGGATGGAAAGGATTCAAAGGACTGTTACACACACACACACACACACACACACACACACACACACACACACACACACGCACACACACATAAAACCAGCTGAAATTCAAGACATAAAAAATCCCAACAAAGAATGAAGAAAAAGCAGTTGAAATCATTCAAAGGAAGGGAATAAATGAAGGAAGGGAGAGATAACTGAGGGCACTGATCTATCAGGGAAAACACTCTCACAGATAAGGTTCCTGTTAAGCTGTTGTACCCTGAAGCTCGCCTTTGTTGTTAAGGCCAGAACACTGATAGCCCATTGTGTAGACAGCACTATGGTAGCGGATCCCATTCATACACTTTGTAATCCTACACAAAATGTTTACAGGTGACAACGGCTGGACACATTCTGTACATTTAGATATTTGCAATGCTTGATTCTTCCCCAGACCTCCATCTGCTCCTCAGGAATATACTCTAAAGGCTGGAAACTAGTTCATGTCCATTTAGCTCGTGGTTAATTCATGTAACATCAGCTCTCTGTCGTCAATGCACATATCAGTGCGCACGAGGTTGAAGAGTGGGGAGGGAAAAGTAAAAAAAGAATACTCGGGGTAATGTTAGGTAATCACTAAAATGTCTCATGGAAATGTTGTTGGCATTTGTGTAATCTTAATGCAGTGCTTGTGATCTAATTATGATGATATCATCTTGATTGCTGACACATCAGTAGGTTGAACGGAGCAAACGAGAGGGAAAAGCAAGCTTATTTCCAAAAGCACATTAATAGCCTGTTGAAATCAAAACGTGCACGCCAGCAAGCCATTTCTGGATGTATAAATACAAACAGCCCATGAGCACACGCTACGTTTTTGTAAAGCACCTCTTGAATGTCCTCAAGGAGTATAAACCAAACATGCTTGAGTCAAACTGCATGCCATTCTTCTTTCTCTCGATGCACAATGGTGATACTGCCTGCAAGCTTTTTGTCATTCCTTGTGCTAACATACAAAAAGAGTTCAGAGCCAAACAGAAGAGGCAAATGGCTCCCGAGCTAATCCGATTTCAACATGACAATGTGGCATGGAGACAGAGAGGAGGCCTGAGTTACAATGTGCATAGTGATAGATTATGCTGATCCGAGCTCAGGGAATCCTAAAAAAAAAAATCAAGTGTTGGGGGTTGAAGGAGCATAAAACTAGGGGATGGTCAGAAAGTGGCTAGGAAACCCCTAAAAGGCGCCAAATCCACAAGAAGAGGGCCCCCCTAATAAAAAATCTCCACCTCAGACTTTGCCCACTCTCTCTGCCAAAGAAGGCGGGGGGAAAAAAGGCAGGAAAGGAGAAAAGAGAGAAAAGGAGGGGAATTTAAGTGGGACAAGTAGCTCTTGGAGAAACAATGCCTATTATGCTCTCTTTTGATTTATGAGGTGCTGCTTTTAAAGATTCCGTCAGCAAACAGGCAATTCTGTGACACCAGGCTCCTCTTTTTTCCTCCTTTTCTTTGAAAGTGAGCCTTTGTCCCTGAGCGGAGGGGTGAGCAGGGCAGTGGTCAGGGCACAGGGGCGGGGATGGGGGCAGGGTAGAGAGGGGGCAGAAAGTGGAGGGTGGGTGCTTACTGGTGCCTGAGTGGAGCACTTCGCCATCCTTCTCAACCTCAAGAGAAGCTCTTTGGAGAGCTCTTAAGTGAAACGTGTGCCAAAATTGCCCTGCAAACATCACCCTGTCCCCTTTAGATAACAGCAACTCTTGTCTTTTATAGGAAACAATAACACTCCAAATAACTTATTGGACCTCATATAATATATGAGTCCTTGCTTGGTGGCACTTTGAAATTGTAATATATATATGTGTGTGTGTGTGTGTGTGTGTGTGTGTGTGTGCGTGCGTGTGTGTGCGTGCGTGCACGTGTGTGCATGTACTCTGCATCATTTTCCATTAAGAATAATTCCAAGTTGAAAGGTAAGCCAAAAACACCGATAAGACAGAAAGCAGAAGCCGCTGTCACATGACAGCATCAAAGAAGGGCCAGTGGAGCGGCCCTTTGGCCTGCGTTTTAAAGAGCCCTCATCCCATCGGAGCTCAGAATGAGGGTTATTTCGATCTGATGTTTCTGCCTCCCTCCTGTCACATTTGATTCAATGATAACGGGCTGCCACTGAGCTGTCTGTGTCACAGCATCCCTGACAAAATCACTGGTTTGCTCACAGACAAAAGGAAAAAAGCTATTTGGCGTGCGTCTGTCGATTTTATATTTGATACAAAAGGTTTTCAATTGTCTCACATGTCTGGATGTTGAAAGCATTTGAATCTCAAATTAGGGTTTGTTTATTTGAATACAGACAAATCGGAGGGCATTCTGTATCGACCATAAAAATGGAGGGTGTGGCTTTACTCGCGTGGGCATTTAAAGCTAATGCACTCTGCTTTCTATGGCTTGAATACCCTGGACTGAGTATTATCATCCCATGGGAGGTAACAACACCCAAAACAACTGTATACACTGTACAGTGCTCTGAGCATGTTTAAGTACAGGCAGAATTAACCTGTCAGAATACACCAGTGTAAGAAAATCAAACAAATCAGGCACGTCAGAGAAATCAAGCACTTAACTTTGTGCTGAGTTCACTCGACCCTTGGCAATCAGGCCTTGAAGTCCGATAGCAAAGTGACACTTCACGAGTGGAAAGCAGGAGAGGGAGGAAATGAGGGAAGAGGTACTGAAAGGCTCCCTTTCTTTTCCAAGGGCCTCTTTCCGAGACCCTCTCATGAACCAATGCGCTGAACGTACAAGCATTTTCAGGAAATACAAAGACACATCTTTATTCCTTACTTGATGATAAGGATCTTGAAAGCCATTTGTTCGTTCACAGTCCAAAGTGTTCCTACTTAGATCTTTTCAACCCTGGAGACAACAGGCATTTGAGACTGATTTGGAAATGCAGGACATTACATATGCATCACGAACCCATATGAAAGAATTCATGGATGAGGGTTTTGTTCATAGTAGCCTGTATGCTATGAAACAGCAGTAAGCAACATGTTTACACGACACACACACACACAACACACACACGCACTACAGATGCTACTAAGGGAGGCAAGCATGCACAGCTCTGCTGGTTCACGGAATATTTTCAAAGTAGCATTTAAGTACATACAGAAGCCAGACATTTTGAAATACACTCCACCATGCCTGGAGTCTGACATTATATTTACCACAGAGCATGGCTTTGGCTGTAAATTAAAAGAATAAAGAAGATGGTTTATGGCCACTCCAATGCAGAGAGGGAGGAGTGCTCTGAATGGAGTCGCAGAAGCTTCATCTGGTCTCTCTTTCAAGCACTCGAAGAGGAGTCCAGGTGTTAGTATGTGGCCACTTAGAGCTTTTTGACAGCTCATTTCCTGGCTGAGAAGAGCCAGACACCCCTGCTTAAAGATGAGATCTTGCAGGAATATAGGCTGAAAGGTGTCTGCATGCATCTTTATCTTACAGTTTGATGGTGATATGTCTTTGGGAACCCCAAAAAATATACATTCCTTTGGCCATACTATTGAGTAAGTCTCCATATGTGCATGTACATTTCACACATGCTTGCAAATTAATACCTTAAAAGTCACCAAAGTCATGCTACAGCCTCAAATTAACAGCCTGGCTTCAGTGCATAATGGTTTCACTGTAACGAGAAGGTGGTTGAGTGGAAGCCCCTCCAAATCTTCTGTCTGCTAAAGGGATTAATAATGCAGGCTAGCCTAGTATCACACACTCAGACCTTGAGAGCAGGACCCTGCATGGGATGGGGCATATCTTGCAGCTAAAAGGAGGAGTGCTGCTTGAAAGCAAAATTCCTCCTCCAAATTGCTGGGAATGCTGTTGTCAAGAGCGCCTGTCAGTATTAATGGAGCTACTGCAGACCACTTTCTACCCCTATCTCTGTTCCTCTACTAAAAAGCGATTCTGTTTAGAAAGTCCCACCGTCTCACCAACAATAGTACCCATGGTCTTGACTCAAGGTCATACCTTGAACATTTATCACAGCATTTCTGCTAACAAGGTCTTATCAAGAACAGAAGGAAGGACAAAAAGGAAATAGCCAAAGATTTCATAGCCGGGCCTAAAAGGTCAGGGTGTAATTAAGCAGCTACCATTTTAATCTTTCTCAGAGCAGCACAGATTGCAGTGGACAAACTGGTCAGAGCTCTGTGAAACTTTGACACTGAAATTCTGGGCCTGAAGTCCTGTTTTGGTTGATAAATGTAACTCCTAGGCCCTGAACTCCATCAAGACACTGCGCTATGTCAAAGCAGCCTGGGAATATCCTGACCCTCCAAGTAAACAAAACAGTTAACCCAACCGTCGCAACCCGTCCATCCATCATTTTAAGCTGAAGTCAGGGAGTTGCACTTCACTGGTGTGGAGCTTCTTTTTTTTTTTCCTTCATTTTAGCGCCTCTTACAGAAGGAATGTGTGTGTAAAACAGTGTGTAGGAGTGGGAGCATGAATGACAGAGACGATGTGAATCGACAAGAGAGGGAAAGACAGAAAGTGGGGAAGAAGGGGAGTCAGGGCTTGCGGTTTGCAGACCATGCACACTGGTTTGGGCTCATACCCAGCCTGGTTTTGGAGGCAACATCAGACACTAGTAAAGTAGAATAAATAAATAGAGAACAAACCACCACATATAATGCCATGGGCTTTATGTTTACCCCCCTCTGTAATGTCCTGAAAATACTTAAGTGAGGTTGAGACATTCTTTTCTGATGCTGTCGTGGTTACCTTATGATGGGTAGCACTGCAGAGGCGTGACAAGCACAAATTATTCAATTTTAAAACTAACTATAAGTTTTCCTACTCGGAAAATCTGTTTTCGAGTGCATTTGTTGCTATTTGGCACCTTCGGAAAACAATACTGGAATGTGTGGAGCCGCAGGGATTATTCAGGCCTGGAACCACACCGGCCTGTGGCCATAGGCGGCTGCCTAGAATTACCGAGTGTTAATAACCCTGCAGCGAAGCGAGGGAGCCCACCATGTGGCATAAATAAAACAGAGGAGTTGGTGAAAGGCATGGCGGAGAGAAGAAAGTAGCAGTAACTCCTCCCGCTTTGAATCTGCAACTCTTCACAAGTGCTGTCCTATTTTTCCTCCTTCAGGCTTTCAAAAGCGTTGGCCAAAAAGAAAGAAAAAAGTAAAAAGCTTTAATTGGCCAACCTAAAAGAAGTGAAAGATCCCATCATCTTGGCATCACTTAAGACTACGTCTCATCACTTTGTTTGACATGTGATACGAGATGATTCACCTGACACCGCCACGGCGATCAAGCTGCTCGCTGCGTGTACGTCAGCCATCAGACGGACATGCTGTGAAAGCCTCCACTTTGTGATACTAGCCAAAATTTGTTTAGCACTAGTAATCCCCTTTAATCAATGTGTTTGCTTGGGGTGTTTGCTGAAGGTGTTACCCCGGAGCTAGCCACGAATTCCACCACTCCATCAGTATCAGGGTGCGACTGGATGACAGCTGGGATGAAATAAACCGATGAACCGTGAAAGAAAAAACAACGGGGCAAACAACAATGGGGAGCTGCAGGTGAAGGCTCAGTTTGTGTATAGGAGCAAGTGTTTGCGTACTCCGTGTGTGTCTAAGCATATCTGGGTGTTGTTGTGTGGGTGTGCAGTCAGAATCAGCCATTCTGACTGCTTTCCTGATGCTTGACATGCACCAAGAGGCACATGACTCCTTGATCTAGCTACAGCAGAGATGAATAAAAGATGAAACAGACTCAAGAAGAACTTACATGCCACCACCCCCACTCCCTAGGCGCACACGCAGTCACACACAGAGAGACAGAGGGAGCGAGCAAGCTACTTTGCATCCTGTTTGAATTGGCTGTCATCCGTAACTGCCTGCACACCTTTTTGAAGACAGGTGAACTACAAAGTGTGTGTGCAAGAAAGAGGGGATTTCCTCTCTACTGTATGTCACTCACCGAGCCCAAAACCATCTCTGCGTGTGTTTGGGCCATATCATTTTGCTTCTATTACTCACACTGCAGCTGTTGCTGCAGGTTAATGGTTTACAAATTCCTAAAGACAGCCTGCCTCCCAAGCAAACATATAATTAGCTATACTGACTAGGGATAGCATGACAATTAACCTACTCCTTTCCGAGATGGAAACAGTGGCAGCAGCAGTTTTTATCCTTTAATCTCTCCCTTTTTCTTGGTCTGAAGCATAGATTTTTATATATATATACAATAACATGTCCAAGGAATAACTCTGTCTTTAGCATTATAGAACTTAGTTATGTTTTGCTGCATTGCTTGCTATAAATTCCATTCAGAGGCATTTTTCGCTAAGGAGGTGGGCAAACAGAGCTCTCAATACAAAGAAGAGCAGGGTTTCCATCCAGATTCCAACTGGTGGTTATGTTGGGCCGACAAAAGCTGCTTTGCTACGGTTAGAGAAATACCGTGGTTTTAGATACATGTAAATAAACATGTTATATGTCAAGTCACCTTCCTGAATTCTGCAAGTGCTGCCAGTGTCTATATAGCCATGCAATTAATAATTTTAAGTATTTAGGAGAAAAAAAAGTATGTTGCGATTAAACACATTCGTGATAAGCTCACTTTGATGTATTTCTGGCTTCCAGTGCACATTCATAATTTAACAGACATGCCAAAACACACAATGCTCTAAATTTTTCGATTTAGAAATTATCTTTAATCTTATTTTGATGGCACTCTTCACACAAAGATAGAAATGATGAGGCTTTTCATCTTTTTTTTCAGCAAATAAAATTTAGTTCACCTTTCATAAATAAACATCACTAAGATTCTTCATATCTGGCTTCCTGGTGGGGCTGGTTTTGGTATTAAATTAGCACATAACCTCTACAGTAATATTAATATAACTTACAGATAGCAGTGGAGTAATTTTTGCTTCCAAAATAACTGAGTGCAGTTTTCAGCTTGAGATCAGTTAAACAAGGAAGAGAAAAACTGCACGCGTGGAAAAATAATTGGCATTGAATAGAGTTTGGCCAGGTTGTCTTAGAGGTGAGCTGAAGTGTTCTTACAGCTCTTATGAGAGAGCCCAACAGCACTGGGAGTACATCTAAATGGAGAGAGTGACTAGTGTCGAGCAGCCAAGGTGGAGGGAGACAGCTCGAGGTTTCTAATGAGCTCTGCTCTTTTACTGCCAGGCTAATGGAAACCTCGGGAGACCTTCCTTGCGTTCTCTTTCTATGTGTGTTGTATGTATGTGTGTGTGTGAGTGTAAGAGAGAAAGCGTGTCCTCCTTTCTCCCACAGGCAGGCTCGCTCTCCAACACCCTAATGGCTACCTCTGGGACTTAATACCTGGGACAAGTGAAGCTGTAAAGGTCTACTGTCATCAGTTTTTTTTCCCCGTTCCTCCCACTCCTAAACTACTTTTCCTTTCCTTTGGAAAGGACATAAGACTCACCTGATTAACCTACCTTTAGAAGAGTAACAGTAAATAATTAACAAAATGGTATACGGGTGTCTATCTCCAGCAGCCTCCAGGGGAACCTTTTTAATGTGCCAGAAAGTGTTTATTTAGCAGCAATGACTGACCATTAACTCTGGAAGGAGGATGTCTGGTTCTGTTCTGACATGTAAAACAACATCCAAATTATCACCTCGTTAAAAAGGGTCTAATTCACACGTAGCACAGAGGGAGGGTTTGTATACCGCTTTCTCCATCATAAGCTTCCTTTCTCCTTGCTCCAAGACCACTTCATTTGAATTCTTTGCATTTTATTGTTGGTGGGCTTGAATTACTCTGGCATTATAAACACGGAGATTTTACCTCAATGCCATTCGAGCATCTTTTTATGATGCCATTGTTTATTTACATTGACACAAGCCAGTGTAATGCCGCCCCGGTGTGTGATTTTGCATGGTATGCTGGCATTGTGTAACCAGAGGAGTTTGACATCTAACAAAGCAGCGCCAGTCCTGACTTTTACACAGATGTTACTACATGCACCGCGATGCTTAAGCCACACCAACATAGACCCCAATCCCACCTTCCTTTTATACAGAACTGCAAAAAAAACCAATGCCACAAAATGTGTCTTTTAAAAACGTGTTTGCGTGCGTTTATTTGTGTTTGTTTGGATGCCTTTGTCTTCTTATTCTTTGCATCATCCATTTGAGTCAAATGCTGACAGCAACTTCCTGCCAGCCTCCTCTTTTATCCTCTGATTCAGCAGGAGGTTGCTGTCTGTTGCAGCTATATTGTCTTCACTGGTGTGGCTAGTGTTCTCTGCACACCAACAGGAGAAGAATGGGGGATGCAAGCCACCACAGCACAGCGCTGCCACTCCCTTCTCCACAGGTCTCCCCTTTCACTATTAACCGGTTGTAATTTGGGGATAAAAGCTGCCTTTTTTCCCTGCTTCTCCACCTCCCCCAAGGTCACTCTGTATTCTTGACTGGGCTACGCCAGCTTAGGCAAAGAGGAGAGGGCTTCCCTCGCCCCTCTACACTGACCAAAGCCGTCTCTGGTAGTAGGTCACGTCTGGTCAGTGAGGCCTGCAGTGAGCCCCACCCATTATTGTAAAAACCAAGTATCACATGTGACACCATTCTTGCACATCAGCAACACAAGTGCACAGCTGGAAAACTGAAAAAGAAGGAAGAGATTTGAGGATGATGTTTGGGAGGCACCGATGAGAAACAGGGTGCCACTGACAAATAATCCACCCATATGGGAACTGAAGGTGGAAGTTTAGCCAACACGGAGGCACAGTTTCAAACTGCTTGTTTTCACGTTGGCCACTGCTATTGAGGATTTGAGCAGAGGATGTGAACCTGCTGTCAGCTGTACGGTTGGCTGGCCGGGCGCTCATTCCCAGAGGAACTGTGGAGTTCCAGGAATCAGGAAACAATCAGAAGGCCAAAGTATCTAATCATGAATCTGGGATTGTCTTCACTCCAGCTCCATCTGAATGAGAGCCACACAAAATTTTGGTACTTGATTTTTATCAAATGCAGTTTAAAAATAATGGGGAGGGGTTTTAATCCCCCTGTACATAACTCAGTAGGTTTTCTGCTGTCGTACAATTGTTTATGAAGCGTTGTAAGATCCCCTGTGGGGCTTGTAGCTTCCAGCAGCTTTCTGTAGCTCCGCAGATGGTCAACACACAGACCCTGTCAGCAAGCAGACGTGGGTCTGACCTCAGTCAAAGGCTCTTAACCCACCTCTACACATTACCTCCAATCAAGCCTGACCAATCAATACTGGCTATCCCAGAGGAGTCAGGCCATGGAGACATTTGTGTATGATGTCTGACGGTTTCAGTCTTCTGTGACATCAACTGAAGATTATTTGTGGTTTCACAGCTGAGCCTATTACAATAACGCTATATGCATTGAATGAACAAGACTTCCACGTACCCACTGACTTTCCTTAAAACATCCCATGTATGCAAACATTAGCACTCGATGTTTTGTTGGTCAAATGATGCTCTATAGAACCAGGTGGCCCTTTTGGCCATTGAGAGGAAGAAAGGAGGGTGAGGTCAGCGGCAACAGAAAGTGGATGGGTCACCTACATGGAAATAGGAGCTCCCCTGTGGCGAGCAGATAAAGGAGGTGCACCCATCCAGAACCGTCTCTGACATGGTCAAGAGATGCAGTCTGACTCCAACTCAAGAACTAGCAGTGGGGGTAGAGATAAATAACGGCTTTCAAACAGTGCAGACTTCCGCAAGCATCCCAAGTCTGATAGAGGAACTTGGTTTCTTTTCTTTTTTTTTTAAAGGAAGGTCCATTTTCAACAATGCTCCACTTGTCCTTTTGTGGTGCTGTAAGTAGCTTTTACTGACACTGCTTTTTAAGTCCGTTTACCTCCACAGTGTTTTATCACAGACTAGATACAAAGGTTGACCAGCGAGACATCCTGCTCAGGGAAGGCACCCATTCAGACAGGACAAGCTCTACAGAACTGGAATCACCTCTGATAGCAAATCACATGAAGTGTGTGATCCAACTGTTATATTACTTTACTTTGACACACCACTTCTTTAAACTCACAACCAGAAGCAAACCGTTATAAAAATTCTCATGCGGAGAACAAATAGCTGACAGCCTCTGATAGTTTCTAATTAAAACGAGCTTAGTAATAGCACAAGTTAACACCACAATATGAAAACCTAAGACACATACCACCATATGGCCGTAAACTATGTTACTGCACCCTGCCCGACATGTGTACAGCTTCTCGTTTAATGCTAAAGCCACTCCGAGGGAGGAGCGACAGCGTCAACAGTGCCTGGCCCTGACAGTGAGCTAAGAGCAGAGCCCGCGACACGACAGCAAAACCACAGCACAGTAATTACATATCAAAGCCCCTTCATAGCAAATACGGCTAAATGGGATATGAAGAGAGCAATATGCACCACAGACTGACAGGGCGAGATGAGGACTGTAGTCAACAAGAGTTAGGAATAAATAAAATACTGCAAGTTGAAGAAAACAAAGTCGGTGTGGAAGCACGGAGGCCTTCAGCTAATGTGCATAAGTTAAAGCATGTTCCAAGGTGACATACAAGATCACACAAACTGGGGAAAAAAAACTGATTTAGGTAAACACAGTTTCTTAGTAACTTCAATACAAACTTCTATAAACTCTTGAAAAAGCCAAATTGCTGCAATTTTTTATGATCGTTACCATCACTTGTCTCTACTTGTTTTGTTCCATAAAGTGAAACACAGTTACAACTGTTTGCTTGCTAAATATCTTTGTTATATACCAGCCTGTGAAAAATCATACAAAAATGAAAGTGACTAATTTAAAAAAAAAAGCACTCACACCGTTTTCCCTGTGCTTACTCTTTGGAAGCTATTAAACTTTTTTTTATTTTATGAATTACCTTACTGCAATTATGAGATTAATGTGTGTGCTTTAGAGAAGCATACATGTTTTTAAAATTATTATCAGATAACACCGGTTTCACTTACACTACCCGGGGGAACAGGTGCAAATAGAAAATAAAGAACCAATGTTCCTCTTCACATTCAGTCACAGTGGCCTGCTTAATTCTGAGTCACTCTTCCTGTGTGTGTGTGTGTGTGTGTGTGTGTGTGTGTGTGTGTGTGTGTGTGTGTGTGTGTGCGCGCGCATGTGTGTGCGTGG
>VUQG01044031.1:138298-151023 GCA_015106755.1 Etia nguti | reverse complement strand
CATTCGTCGGGGCTAGTTCATGCATGACCTCACTGCGAAAATGTGTACCTCCTGATACAAGGACCCCTCGGTCAAAAGCATGAATCATGTGTTTGTCTTTGGCACAAATAAAAACTGTCAAAGAACATCAAAAATCCACAAAAGGACTTGTTATCTCCACCTCCTTTCATTTTGAAACTTCTCTTCCCGCTGCCTCCCCGAGTCTTTTCTGCTCTCTCTATCTCTCTCTGCTGCAGCATTTACTTGGTGGAATTCCAACGCTAAATGCGTGCCCATTGGGGGAGGCAAGGATGGTGCAAGCTAGTTACAATAGTGCATGACAGGGAGATTGTGCAAATCAACAAACAATGAGAGGTACGTTACACAACTCAGACACAAACACACACACATAACTGTCTCCATAAATGACCATGATCTCTGATCACATTCCCACAGAAAATATTTCAATGCCACACCATTTTGCTTCTGTCTGGAAAATGTCAGTATTCCCCTCCCAAATTGCCAAATCATCTCCAGTATTTTATTCTAAGGGGACAGTGAGGGGGATCAGCAATGAATTAAGTATAATTTCCCTTCTCTGTCCATCCTCACCCTCGAAAAAGAAACCCTTTTTTTTCACTACAGGGACTGCTTACACCAGCTGTTTCACTGTAATGTGCACTCCTCACTGCAGTTCTTTAATAAAAGTATTTCATAACAGGTTTTGCTGTTACCAATCTGAATGAACTTGAACAAAAAGTTCATAGATTTTTGTTTAACATAAGCGCTTTTTAGATGTGCCTCCAAAGCATAAAACGTCTTTATCACAAAAAAAAAAAAATAAATTTAAAAAATCTGGAGTGTACACTGCTTGAGTGTTGTCAAGAAGATTGTGTTTCCAATGCAAAATAATCAACAAATAATAAAATTCTATCAAAAAACCTCGAGTCCTTTCTTCTTCTTTACATGATTTTGAAAAAGTATTGAATTTCATGGTCTAAAAACTGACTGTACTTTTCCACATTTCCCCATACAAGAAAAGTTGGGCATGCAGTCGCTGGAAGTCAGTTAAATAACAAACTTCCCAAACCAGTTAATCTGGCTGCAGTAAATCAATGCTTCTATCAAAGCAAGCTCATGAAAAACAAATCACAAAGACCTGATCATAATTTAAAGCTTATAATCTTTTGATGAACTTTGCTTTTTTTAATATTCATACAAACTTGTAAAAAATAAATAAATAATGATGTTAATTAACCACATTGGGTAAATGTTTTTTAAAAGCATGATAACAACCTTAACGATAACTGGTAATTTCTCACATTGCATCTGTAGGTGTGGTTTTATCAATTAGCAAATGATAATAAATCAATAAAACCAGTTGACCATTGGTAAATGAATGAACAGTTGGAACTTTACCTGCATTATAAAAATAGCTTAGAAAAAATACCTGAGCACTGATAAAAAATAGGATAAGTAAAATATAACTAAAAGGAAACAAAAAAAAATGTGTAAAACTCAGGTAAGTATTAGAATATATTTTTAAACAGTATGTCTGTGCTGTGACCTGCCAAGTATGGTCATTAAGCTCAATAGTCCCTCAGCACCTCATATTAACACTTAAGTGACCAGGATAATCTCAGACTATGGACCTCTGAAGATGTTAAATGGCTTTTGTTCTATAAAGAACCCTGCCATTGTTTTTTACATGCCATTTTCTTGCATTTAAGCCCACTGACATAACAACAGTTCAACCCCTTTCAGATCAACGAACACTATTAGGTAAAATTTTCCACAGGACAAACACGTAATACTATTGAGATTTTTTAATTTTTCAAACCTGATCTAACAAATCAAATGATTTTTACCCTTTTTAACTGGGTCTTAACACAGTGAGGTTGGTGAGATTTGCGTGAATTGCGCTTCAAGCCTCTTTTCATAAGGCGTCGTAGCTGAGTAGTTTGAAATTTGTCCGAATTTCCTCACTATAAGGGAAGGTGAAAAGTCGGTCAGGACCTGACTGTACCCCACACAATCGTGATAAATGAGAAATAATTTAATTAAAACCTCTCCTTGGTCGTAAAATAACACGACTCAGTCAAAGAAACTGGAAAAGTAGGTTTGAAATCTGACGTACAAGCCTGAGTACGCATCGCCGTGGAGGTGCAATATTGCACTGTGTCCAACAGAGATCACTGCACATCGCAGAAACGCGCCAATCCCACCGCAATCTCTATCCGGCTACATAATGTGCTTTCAATTCTTCGATTCTTTCTAAACAAAATTACGCACGCGATGGAAAGAAAAAAAAAAAAATCAGTCAGCCATTAATCCTCAAAATTAACAGTTAATTAAAAATGCCTAATCTGTGCTGCCGACATCCAAAAGGACGTAAACAGACAGAACAAAGCGGAGGCAACAACCTGTGTGTTTATTTAAAGGTTTAAATTGTGAAATAAACTAAAAACCTGCTGGATAATTGTTAGAATTTAGTGTGGTTTGATGGGCTCCAAATAAGTGACATATAAATCAATTTATAGGTAATTAGATTAAGCTGTGTTTAAAAAAAACAAAAAGGGCTTAAATGTTGCTGGATGGAAAAAAGAACAAGCTTACAAAAAAATGTGTGCAACCTCTAACCTACAGCCGCTCGGACCCTTGTTTGTCTGGCTTACTGAATAAATTCAGCATCGCTGTTCTGTACTGCATTGCAAATTCTTTCGTACAGTTTCTTCCCCGGAATTTAAAGTGTATTCACCCTGCATCCAGATAAACAAACGCCCGGTGATTAGTTTTACCTGTACCACTCCAGCCCGTTCTCATAGTTGCGGTCGAAGAAGTGCGGCTCCGCTCCCACGGCTCTGATGTCAGGATGGACCCGGAGAAACTCCAGCAGAGCCCGGGTCCCTCCTTTCTTCACCCCGATGATGATCGCCTGCGGCAGCTTCTTGCTCCCGGAGCCGTTGGAGAAGCTGGACATGGCGCTGGGCTCCGGGGCTCTTTGGTGCTCCCCGTGCATCTCGTCCCAGTCTTCGGCTCTGTCAGAGTCCAGCTCGTTATTGAGCAGGTCTCTGGACACAGCGGTCCTGATGGACGGCTCCTCATAGTCACTCTCTATATCCTCCCAGGGCTGCGGTTTGGCCAGCAGTCTGGACACCAGGTCCGTCCTGCTGCTCTCTGTCCTCTTGCCCACCGCAGAACCAGTCTCCTTGCCCCGGTAACTCTCCACGACCAAACTTGGCATGGTGGAACAGTAGCCCACGCAGGAGTACAGCATGTATACCCAGATTAAAAACATGATGCTGAGCAGTATTAGTTTCTTCTTCACGGGGCTGGACCAGAAGGCATACAGGTTGTGGAAAAACAGGCTATATTCCATAAGCCTTTCGGTTGAAAACCATATCCCAGCGGCGCATATTGCCTAACTCACTCCCGGTGGCACCTTTGCAATCCTTGCAAAATTAAGCACATGCTCATGAAAAAAAAACAACTAAAAATAAATAAACCCTACAAATAAAACAAACAAACTAGCCTAAATAAAAGCGGAGGGAACGGTGTATCCAGGAATGAGAAGGCATGGAGGAAACGGTAATCACAAGGGTGCTTAAATTTGGGGAAAGTGTTGAGTTGCGACAGGCGCAGCACAGCCCCGCGCTAGCCTCATCTCAGGTTTGCTCGAGCTCCTGGGTGAGCGCGAGACCTTATACAGAGACTCGCGCGAGAATGACGGCGGCAACGGCCAATAGCCGCGAGGGAGATAAATATGCAAGGCTTATGTTGATACAAGCGGGCCAATCAGGTGGGAGCATGGGCAAGTCCGGCCGTGGGATCCTCGGTATGGAAATAAGGCGTGTGTGCGGGACTCTGCTGAGAGTTTGGAAAACTTTCACACCGGGCAAAGAGTTCAATTAGCTGCACTTTTAAATGTTTCACTCAAATTAACAAAACATCGTTCGTACAGTTTTTTTTTAATCTATTTTCAAAGTGGGTTTTTTTTTTTTCAATTACGAATTCCAAAGCTAACGTTGTCAGAAGACCTAAAAATATGAAAAAAGGTGGTGAAAAAATGTGTCTATAGGCTACATAAACAATGCAAAAATAATCTCAGTTAACAAACTACATCATTTGAGTGACACTGACTGTAAGTAAATGCGAAGAAATGAGGAGGACACAGTGCTGGCGGTTAGAAATGAAACAGGAAGCGTTACACATTATTTAGTTGAGATTTTGTACATATTATCAAAAATCACAAATGATCCCCTCCATAAGGAGCAATAGAATCTATTAACAATGATATACAAAATAATAATAATAATAATAATGATAATGATATTAATAATAATAACAATAATAATAGTTAGCCTATAATTCCCAGGTATTTACATTTCTTTTGCTATTAAACGTGTGTCTTAATTAGATTTTTTTTTTTTTCGCGCATTACAATAACTTTGCTTAGTTCTCCAACTTGGTTTTGCAAATTTTTCATTACTCAGCACCATAACAAACGATGTAAAGCAGGAAACAATACTTCGATAATCCAACATGATGGAGGCAGTGCTCTCCCGGGGCTTTGTTATTCTAATATCCTGTTTCTGACAAAAGCTTAAGAAGCAGAAAATCACGATTTTAATCTGCATTTATTAATCTTTTTTTTTTTTTTCGTGTGTTTATTTATTTTACTTTGAAAGAAAGTATGACATGAAGGTGTGTTTATAAGTTTATTAAGGTCTCTATCCTTAATAAACTAATTTGCCGCATTAATGTAGGCAAATTTTCAAAATATAGTTTGTTTGGAGCGAATTTTGGTCATAGTTCAGCCATCTTCCGAACCCAGGCATGCTTTTTATTTTATTTATTTATTTTTTATTATGATTTTTTTTTTTTTTTCTATCTGAGAACTTCCAAAGCTCAGCAAACTCAGAGAATAAAACGCATCGAGCATCGGAAACATGCGTTTAATTTTAATTTTAGTGCTTTTCATCTGACTGGAGAAGACTCAAAACAGATCGGTCATTTAAACCTCGCGGTACTTTAGCCCCTTTTATGAAACAGCAAACCCACTGATAAACTATTGTGGGGTATTTTTTAATGATTTGTGCAGCCTTCTTTTTCATGCGTGTTATTATACATGAACAAGCACGATTCATTTTTCCAGCCTAAAGTTTTGGCAGCAAGAGTCAAAGCCACGTCGCAATAACGGCCTGAATTGTTATAAGAACAGAAGATAATATAATCATCCCGAGCCCGCAACGTCACGCATAAACAGAGCATTTCTAAGAGCAAATCTACTTTAAAAAATGAATTATATATATATATATATATGAGTAATTTCCCTTGTGGAAAAAAATATGGCATTGTAGCAGAAGGACCTGTTGCTTGTGCTGATGCTCCACGGCGAGTTTATCGAAGCCTACTGAATATTTTCTCCCCCTGGCATCAGAGCCACTTTTTACTCTAATAGCATATTCCTGCGGGGACTTTTTGGATGTAGGTTTACTGCGCTGGATGTATACTTTCACTCTAAATATTTCCTTAGGATTAATGCAGCTACTATGATTCTGTTTTGCAACAACCAACCTTTGAAAAGAGGCCAGAGGTCATCTTTCATCCTGAGATTTCTGCGCTTGGTTTGAAGAGTCCTGGAATCCGAGCTGTTGTACAGCGTTTCCCTCCTCCTCTGATCCGAGTCTCAGTCTGGATATTAAAGCTTTCTGCACCGGGGTGGACTGCAGATTGCTGCTCAGGGAGTCTCCCCTGTTTACAGATGCATATTTCGCTCTTCACTTTGTTGACTCTGGCATGAAAGCTCCGACTCGCGCTGAACTGGCAAATCACATGAATGATTTAATGGCCGATATCAGCAATGGGGAAGAAAAGAGACCTCCATGTTTTTATGCATGGAGAGGACTGAAATAAGGGAGAAGAGTACTCATAAAATATTGTTGACTTATAAAATAATAATAGACACAGCCTTTTTGAAGTTTTTCTTCATTTGAGTAAATGTGATAAATCTAAAGTTTAAAATGCCTGGTAACACAGGAGTCAGATTTTATGTACTCTATTATGTAATATAGGAGTCAGCTTTTATGTAAAGCATTATTACTAACAGGAGCTTGTGGTGTCCTTGGAAATCAAATACTTAAAGAGCTGCTCTAGCTTCATTTTAGACATCTTAATTCTCCTGCTTTGAACAGTCTTTTCTTTTTTTTTTTATGTCTACTTTAAGTTTTACCACAATAAAGTCAGCTTAAAACCGCCCTCCTTTAAAGCTACTGCAATTAAACCCTACGGAACAGACATTATTGGATACAATCGGATATTTGAAATTATATTTAAGGTGACACACACTAATGAAAAAAAAAATCCAGGCACATATATAATTCTGCTGAGAGAAGGTTAAAAACCCCCAATAAATTTCCAGAAAGTTAAGGAGAAAGTTTAGGAGATGAAAATCTTTAAAAATCTAGCTTGTAGGTTTATTTTAATTTTCTGCTATTTTAAATAGCTTCTATACATTTCCTCCTGAGAAGGAAGTTTCCCTAGACTTTCAGCGGCAATTACTATGATTTAAACAAAATATTTTTCTTTTCTTTTACCTTAAATCTGAAGAGAAACTGAAAAACTGCTCTATACTCTGAGCAACGCCTGGACACAATAACACAAAAAGCAATTAAGACTTCAACTATCTTGCCTGATGGTACAAGACAGCACGAGGTTCACCACTCGATCTCTATAAGAACACGTGTAAACCACAACAGGCCATCACTTTGAGCTGTGAGGTTTGGTAAAGACATTCAATCTCCACACAGGTTGTGTGCCCCCGCACCCCACCCCAACTGTAGCAGCTGGCTCAGTCGCTCTCCTTCAGCCCTCTGATATGAAACTCTGTATCCGGTCAGACGCTTTACGAGGATGTCGAGCCGTTTCAGGTCTCTCGGCCACGGCTAAATCCTACAGCCCCCTTTTATGGCAGGAGGATGGCAGAGAGGGGAAGGGGGCACTTGTTTCACCGACTGCGGTGATGGAAATGTAACCAAATACCAAAACTAGGGGTAAAAGGCGGAAGGGGAGCACATGCTGACTGACAGGTGCAGAGGTGGTCTGCTAAATGGAGCTCATTGGAGGGATGGCGATTTGTTCTCAAAGTGAGCATACCCACTAAGGCTTTAATTGAAACCTAAATCCATACATCATGCGCACGGCGAGGCAGCAACACCTAACGAGGTGTGCTAGCAGTTCGTGTGTGTTCTTTAAATATGTATACAGAAACCAACTGCATGCACAGTTATTAACACACAGTAAATGATGACACAAAAGACAGACTCACGATCATGACGTGTTTATTGTCAGAGAGCATTTGCCCTCGTTCCTTACAGGGGTGAAAGCATTCCCTTTGTTTTGGTGCAGGCAAACTGTGTGGAATTAAAGCATCGTGTTAACGAATCGAGACCCATCAGTGTAAAAGCAAAACGCAACAAGGCCTATTAACCGTCAAGTATCAGGGATCAAGTGAAAGTCGAGCAACAGTCGACATAACTGCTATGCTGCAGCTGCCGGATAAACTTTGATTTGTCCTGTTTTTATACACGCTGACTGAGAATAAAACATGTCTTCTGATGATTTGATTTTTGCATTTGTACAATGCATTGCAATTTATACTCTGTGCAGTATTTCAACATCAGTCATGTAAAAAGAGATCAACTAGTGGGCCCTGTTATAAATAAATACAGAATATATATATACAGTACACACACATTCAAATGATTACAACCTGATGTAATAATTCAGTGTGTTTTCTGTAATTCAGCTACCGCTTCCAGCTCATTTCCTGATATGAAGTCAGCACCGATCACATTGCCCTCCAAATGGAGTAAGACACTAAAGAAGTATTGTGGTTAAAATGAGGGTCCCCACAGTTGTCTTCGATGTGCTGGGTTATCTAAGAAATTAGCTGGCTGGAAATGTGAGGGGGAAAGAGGCCGGAGGTAGAGCGGCGCCCTCCTGATTTCTCCTATACTTTTTACAAGTGAGTGCCAGCAGCAGCAGCATGGGCAGGTGCCAGAGGCTGCAAAAGAACAGCTTTCGGGCGCTGCTGCGGTCTCCCTTGTGGTCTCCCTTGTGGTAGAACCGGAAGGCCAGGTAGCTGATGTACAGGTTGATGGGTAAGGAGATGATGGGGAAGGTCCAGGTGGTGACATCCAGCACGGGCGCTAAGGTTGACAGTCCGATCAGACCCAGGCTGTGCCGCAGGGCCACCCGCTTGCACATGGCGGGGTGGGTGACGGACATCATTCGATAGCCACCACGGGAGTAGTCTTCCCTCAAGTTCCAGCTGAGGGCGTTGAAGTGAGGAAACTGCCAGCTGTACAGGAAACCACCCAGCAACAAAGCACCTAGATGGAGTGACGGGGGGGCAGAGAGAGAGACATGAATGTTTAACTAATGTGATGCTTATTTAATTCACACTCAGAATACTCAATGTGTGACCAAGGTGTAAAATAAAACCACATATTTTTAATCTTAAACAAGCGATAAGAGACAATACTTCCATGCACTTTATTAGGTACACCTACATGTACTTAGAAAACACCGGGTGCCACTCCTGTCAGCTAAGAACCGGAAACTGGGATTACAATTCAAATGGGCTCATCAAAACTGGACAACAGAAGACCGGAAATGTTGCCTGGTCTGATGAGTCCCAATTACTGCTGTGACATTTAGATGATTGGTTCACAATTTGGCATGAAACCATGAATCTGCCCTACCTTATTTCAATTAGACTACTGGTGGTGGTGTAATGGTGTGGGGATATTTACTTGGCACACTTTGAGCCCCTTAGTACCAACTGAGAATGATTTAAATGCTATGGCCCACCTTAGTATTACTGCTGATCATGTCTAAAGGTCTAAAAGCAAAAATGGGTCCAAGCCAGTGCTGTATTATTTTTTAATGTGCTTTGCTGTTTAACATATATAAATAAATAAATACAATTCTCATTTACAAGAAAACAAACATTCCGGCCTACTTCTAAAATAGAAACCAAGCGAACGGTTAATAAAAAAGGACAAATGTGAAATAAGTGGTTTCTTTTTCTGCTTAGAGGCAGCTTTTCTCATAAGTATTATTCCATTTCGTCATAATTAGTGAGTCAAACCAGAAGAAGCAGCGTACAAACTGACAGGAAAGGAAAATACTTGATCTAATTCCCTCACCGCAACACTTTGTTTTAGCGGCAGTGGCTTGTGTTTTACATCCTGCAGAAGTGTTTAAAAAATAAACAAACAAACAAAAAAAACAGACCTGTGGGTCTTTGTGCTCTCTCAGAAAAAAACGCAGCAGAAAACCTCACAGAGAGAATTTAGTAAAAACGTAAAGTCCTGTAATAAAAGACAGCAAAACAGCTTTGGTATGACTACGAACGGAAATGAGTGAACTTTGCTTTGAGAGGTCACGTAACCACTAAAATAACACTGGCCTATTTATTACTTTATGATAAATAACTTCAAACTAAAAGTATAAAACAGAAAAAAAACCCAATAAGTAGAACAAATGTGAAGACGAACATTTCTAAGACAACAGAGCAGCAACATAACGCCACATCTCACACAGATGTCATAACCGAACACTTGATGTGTCACCAGAAACATGCTGAATAACCTTCCTCGGGTTCCATCTTTCCAACATCTTCATTTAATACCGAATTCATTTGACACTTTGCATTTAAAATTCACACGAACTAAAGCACTAATAATGCTACAGGGGCCCTGGGCATTATGTAAATCTAGCTTTATGTGCTTTAAAATAGGGCCTGGTCTCACACTAAAATAAGTTAGCACAAGAGCACAGCAACATGATCAAATTACCTACTGCAACAAATAATTATTTTCATCAAGATTTATGTAGTTCATGTAATGTTATTACTATGATGAAGGAAAACTAGCAAAAAGGTATATTTAAGAAGCTCAAATCTGTTGTTTCAGGGCATTTCGGTTAAAAGCTGAACTTGATTTAAGTGAAGCTATAATTTTGTAATTGACAGCACTACTAAAAAACTTATAAGAAGGCAGTCCGGGAAGCCACGTCTATGTACTTTATATGCAGCCTTTTGTCCTACAGACTGGTTAAAGACACGAAGCAGCACGCGCCTTTAGTTTGGAATAACATGCTGGGTTTGTATCGCATCACAGTTTGGCACAAGTGAAACGTGAATAGTGACGTTATGATAGTAATACTGAGGCGCAGTATGGGTTTCATTGTGCAGTAAGCCTGCAATTAATCTTTTAATAATCCCTTGATTAATTATTTAGTTATATCAAATGTCCCATAATAGGGGGGGGAGTGCATATACTTGAGATGTTTTCAAATGACTTGTTCCATCCTGTTCAACAGTCTAAAACCAGAACATATTTGATTTACAATGATATAAAACAGAGATCGGCAGTAAATCGAAATCACATTTGAAGAGCTGTGTGTGCAGCAGATATTTGGCATGTGTGTTTGATAAATCTGTTCAAGCTGCAGGTTTTCCTACAACTAACTTCAAAATGTCTACACTAGTATCAAAAATACAGACGCAAACCTTCGACCCTGACTAAGTGACGGGATCAGAACACTCGCTTATGCTGTTAGAGCAATCACTTTTATCCTGTGATGAAATATCTGCAGAGAGGAGTGGTCTCTACCCGGCTTGCAACGTGTCCCTTCACTGGGGGACATAACAGTGTAATTTTGAATATTATAACTATGTGAATCATATTCTCTGGGCTTCAGTCTCCAGATTTCATCCCAACTGAACACCTATGGGAAAGGTTGGAAGTACAGCACTCAAAAAATGATAACATAGGTGTTATTTGAGAAGGGTAAATATGTAAGAAGTTCAGAACAGTCCAATGCTACATTCATACCTGGCTCCAGACAACCTGTGGCTGCAGTCCAGCCCATCACAGGAGGTATCGCCCCCACAACTGCTCCCACCCACGTGTTGGTGATGCTGAGTCTCTTGAGCGGTGTGTAGCAACAGGTGTAGAGAAAGATGTTGAGGGCGCCCAGGAAGCCTGTCAAGGGGTTTACTGCCAGCGTGAGCAGAGCGACTCCTGGGACTCCACAGGCTAGAGCAAAGGACACTGCGTGGAGGGGGCTGATATAAGGAAAGGAGAGAAACAGATTGGAAGTCAGCTATATCAGCTAGACAAAGAAAGACTACACAAGGCAAGCTCAGGTGAAAGCATGGGAACATTGTGCTGATAATGTTTCCTAGGTCTTTCTAACAGACACCAGATAAGACAATAATAGCTCCAAATGCTCAGTACAGACGCACGCAGACCCGTGGGGGCCAGCAGTCAGCAGCCGAGCATGGCTGAGTCTCAAAACGGGAGGCGTGGAGGACACTCATCTGATAAGAGTTTGTCAGGGATAAAAGTAGCGCCGCAAGATGAAGAGCATGTGCACGCACCAGAGATCAAAACTAGCTGAAGGAAACCACTGTGGCCCAGGCTTTTAGCTGGATGAAGGCTTCCTCCTCCTCTTCCTCCACCCCTCATCTTTAACTGAAAGCAACGATGGCAAAGTCTGGTTTAAATTCACCAGTAAATGCTTCATAAATTAAAGAGGGAGGAGATTAAAATCTTGACCAAACGCAGACCTTTTTCTTCAGAAAGTAAACGGGGCTTTTATTTTGGTGGTGCGGCCATAGAGGGGGATTGGAGCATTAATGTGATTAGTGGTGTTATGTCTTTTTTATGTGGGCTGAGATGGGGCTGTGCAGGCTGGCTTTGGGCAGCTGACAGCCTGGCTCTGGGCTGGCTCAGCGGGGGTCAGGGAAGGGAGTGCGTCACATGGCCTGAGGTGGGTTTAGTGTCCTGCGCTTACAGCTCGACACAGCCGCAGTCATAACGTCAGGCTCTTAATGTCAATACAGAAAGCCCAACAGGTTTCCTTTTGGTTAGACCATAATCAAGGTCATGGATTCAAATGTAAAACACCCATAAGGTTGAAAAAACAAGATGACTCTACTTAAAGCCCTGTAATCTGTGAAGCACTCAATGGTCAGCGAGCGCAAAGTAAACTGTGGAAAGCAAAACTTCTGTATTCTGCAAACGCGCAAGCCTGACCAGAAATAAAGTGGCTTGAGGGACTGGTGTAAAACTGGAAACTGAATACAGATTTATGAAACCTTCTAAGACCCAACACCACACACATATTACTAAAAAATATTTAAAGATTTATTTTGAGCAAATACTGAATACATCTTACTCATTTTGTTGAAATTTATTAAACAAAAACTGAACATTTAATTGTAATACCAAAGGTTGAAAAAGCCCTGAGGGTGACTACGCTTCAGTTAGCTTGCTATTACTAGCATTTAAATAAATGTACTACTTTTCCTGTTAAGTGATATAAAAGTTCTGTAAATATGACTGTTGATTGTTGAAATAGTTGTTTGAAAAAAATCTGTTGGTAAAATTGAGATGCAGTTGTTGGCTTTATAAAAGCTAGTAAGTAGTCTCAGATCCATTAAAACGTCTTTGAAATCCCACTCTGACTTCAGTATGTGCTGATTTCCACACTGTAACCATCTCTGGCTGTAACAGTTGCAATTTGAATTGCTCAAAATGATCTACTGCCTCACCACATCTGGAAGCCTCAAATTTGAGAAGACCACAACTAAGAGAGGGTGACTGTCATTCACATTTCCCAAAAGAAAAAAAAAAAAAAAAAAAGAGAAAAAAAAGAAAAACAACAACTTT
>VUQG01044031.1:126884-138278 GCA_015106755.1 Etia nguti | reverse complement strand
AATAAAATACCAAAAAAAAAAAAAAAAAAAAAAAAGGTGGGAAAGATGATATACTAGTATTGTTCTGATGTAACACAACAAACTACATCCAACACTGACATCACACTGGGCGGAGCAGGTTTTGCAGTAAGGACAAACAAAGCTGGGTAACACGATTTGACTCATACAAAGCGCTGTCCTAAAGGCAACACAGAGATGTGTAAAAAGTAGCCTCCTGATGGCTTGTTTGACAGGACAGTCCGGCCTGCCATCTGCTCTCTGTCTCCACACGAGATTGTATGTGTGAATGAGGAGAAGGGAGACGTGCTAGAAACAATGAGCAAGAGATGCAGCTATTTTGTGAATCTCGGAGACAGACGTACACCTCCCCTTGTCAGCCGAAGGCTAAAAGCCAGAGAAGAGAGGCTGTGTTTAGACAGAGGGAGAGTATTTCCAATAACCACCTCAGCAGCACGAGTACACTTTTAAACAGCATGTCAATGGAGAATTCCTTAAACTGGGATGACATAGCTGTGGTGTGGGTGAAGAACCAGTCATGGTACTAACAGGATCTTTAGTTTAAAAAAAAAAAAAAAAGACCGTGTGGACATTCAGTCTATATTTGGAGAGCTGCACATCAAAAACACGTTGCTTTATTTCTTGGGGAGCTGTTCAGCCTGTAAGAATGAATGGCAAATGACCTGTAGTCTGTTTGGGTTTATGCATCAGTGAAAATCCATGTGTTTGCCTGCAGCTTAAAGGTGCCAGTCTTTCAAAAGGGGCAAGCAGATACCAGCATATCCAGTCACTGAGTAAGATTTGTAGGAGCGTGGCAATCCACATAGTTCACCGAACACCAAAACAGAGGTTATTTGATATCTAAAGAGCAGAGGTAGCAAAGTGAGGGTGGTCAGGTAACCTACACCTCATCTCAACCTCTTTACCCCTCCTTTCCAACCTGCTGACAAGTTCAAATTACACCTGACAGGTGGAGAGCAGAGGCTCATCAGTGCTGGCATGCATTTCTGTTCCTGGCAGCTACAGTCTCTGTATGCCGCTACTCTACATAACAGCTATTGCTCTGGTTCAACACCACAATAACTCAAAAAGGAAAGCTGGAACTGAAAGGTGTAAATTAATATGTGCTACTGTTTTATTTAAGCAGTAATCATCATATCGCCTGCAAGTGCGCAGAGGCTCTGACATCACAAGCTGCTAGATCACGTTTCACCCCGGGAAAAGTATCCAGCTAAGGCACAAGGTAAGGATCAGGTCAGTGAGCAAGAAAACAGGAACACACTTTGTCATTCACCCAGTGAGATGCACAAAAGTTAGCCTGGGTGGCTGAGCAGCTGTCACACTTTGTTGCTGCACTAACCCCAACCCAAACTCGTGGTGAGCTGCTGCACTTCACTCTTCATACGCATTCTTTGGCAATTTGTTTTACAGTCTTTCTAAAGGGATAAAAAGTACCGATGGTAGTTCTATACCAAATCAGTCATACAGTGTTTAATATGCAAGAAAGAAAATATTACCTGATCTGTCCTCTGACGAGCGGACGGTTCTTTGTTCTGTTCATGTTGGAGTCAAAGGGCACCTCAAAGTACTGTGGAGCCAGAAGAACAAGTGGGTTAGTGCAGGAAAATGACAGTCAAGTTCTAGATACAAGACACAAGACAAGAAGAAACAAGGAGGAACCGTACTGTGAGACGTTATATTCTGTACTCCATGCAGCGGTGAATATTTATCAGTCTGTAAAATGAGAACTTTCACAAAAAAAAAATGTTTAAGGTAAATTTTTGCACACTTTTGGCACTGCAATTCAAAAGATACACAGTTTGTCAAACTCAAATGAGTTTTCAATATATTGTTGAGATGCAAAGGTTGGGCTGAGACCCAGACAAACATGTTTTTATTTGTTTTTTTAATTCAAACATTGTACAGATGCAAAAAGGAGAAAAAAAAAGCCGTAACCCCATACTGGATAAGCTTTCACAGAAATGTACATAATATAGTGTGCCTCATAGAGCAAACATGGGAGACTTTCACTGTTACTGCCAAAGTGATCCTTTCTACTGCAGCATAGGAACAGAACCGATGTGATGGCACCCGCTTTATGTACGGTCACAGCAACTCTGTGAATCGAAAGCTCACACTGCATTTTAAGAGTAAATGGACTGGAGGTGGAAGGTGGAGGCAGTGAGCTAGCTGTTGGGTGGGAGGTGGTAGTGGTGGGAGTGTTCTGGGATACAACTATGTGAAAAACTACTTATACTCCTGTTTTATGATCTGCTCTGGAGGAGTAAGCTTCAAAGTGCTCCCATGAGATTGGCAATGTGTGACTAAAACGCAAACATATGGGGTGCTTAAATGCAGGAACTGGCTAATCTGTGTGTGCGCGTATGTGTGTGCAAGTGAGAAAACATACGTGTGTGTTTCTTGTCTGATAAAGCCTCTGACTAACGAAGAAAGCAGATAAAGTATGTAAACTATGGAATATCAAGGGCCATCCCTTCTGATATATGCTTCACATAAAATATCTAATAAACAGATAATCCACTTTTCTCATCTTAAACCCCAGTTACCAAATTTACTGCACTCATTAAAATCATATCATTAAAAAAATTGGAGGAATGTGCCGCCCTTGGTATCATATAGATTTTCATTTTTAAGATCATTAGGGAGTGGGCCACACCATCAATCTCTGATCCAGAAGATCTCTCATAATAGACGACTGTAATTTGGAGTAAAAAGCACTGATGGAAAGATCAAACATGCTTGATAACAATGTGGTCCTCTTACATCAGTTTGCACCATGTTTGGTGTTTGGGAGGCACACTAAGCCATTCAGATGAGGGGTGCGAAATACTACACACATTACAAATAGTACAATATAATAAAAGTATTTCATTTCGGCTGTTGTCACACGATACAGCTATCCTTTAGTCACAATTTTACATCACTCTCAAGATAAAAGAACAAAAGAAGAAAAGATGTCATAGAAATTTGGAACTGAGGGTGAAGTTTAGCTCCTTCTTTGGTTGAAGTTACTGCTAAAATTGCAATGCAATAAAACTATCCAATAAAAATGTTTAACAGTCTAGTCTGAGACTTAAAAAAAAATAAAAAGGACTTGGACTATACTTAATCCATGTCTGGGAAACTGAGCCTATAATTAATAATAATCTATCTTCATGCACTCAAAAGAAAACCTCTGTTTTCTGTTTTCCATCTTTGGTTCAGCTGTACTGGTCTGCTTGGTTTTGGAGTGTCCTAGGCTAAGGCACAGCTGCGTATGGCGCTGTAGGACCCGAAGGCCCAGGCCAAGGTGTTAATTCTATTTCCTGGGTCAGGAAATGCGTCAGGAGGTCAGGGGCCGCATGAGAGAGAAATGCACTTTGCGGCCAGGCTAGAACATAACAGTGCTGAAGCTGGCCTCAGGCAGGCCCAGGGCCAAGCTCACTGCAACACTGCTCACATAAAAAGGACCCACTTAGTTTCCAATAACATCATCCCACATGGTTTAAAAAAAGAAAAGAAAAAGCCCAGATTCTGTGCACAACAGGACTGTGTCTTTTGTTCAACCAGAGGCGTAACAACACACCTGTACTGTACATATGAAGTGAAGTAAATTATTTCTCTCCCGTTGCTTGGATCATGCTGTCGTGTGCATTTGCAGAGACTGATATGTAAATGTCAGTCGGCCGATCCTGCTCCGTGAGCTGTGTTGTCATTTCACAGTTTGTCCAGTCCTGCTCATGTTCCTCCCTCTCTGCCTTTTAAGTCGAATTGCCTCATCTGGTTCGCATTAGTGGCCTTCACAGCCCATGTCATTATTTCCGCCCAACATCGCCATGTGTTACAGTGGTGGCATTAAAATAATTGGGGCAGTTGTGTTTTGTGTGTACGCGCGTGTGCTGCTACAGGTAGGTCTAGAGTTTGTAATGATTTGTAATTGTTGACAGGTCTTCAACTACACCGAGTCCAGAGACCGTGATTGTGTAATTAACTGACTGTGGATGACGACTATAGCATTTAGAAACCATTTCAAATTCCACTTTAAGACCAGAGTAGGGTTTATATTTAAAAATAAAAATGTGTTTAGTGGTGAGATATATAAAGATACCCTGCTTTGAATAAAAATTTATGCCCCCCAGATTTCAAAAAAAGTAAAAAGAAGAGACTAAGTGTTGATTGTTGTGACAAGGTTCGGAAAGGACTTTGATAGCCTCTTTTTATTTTTGGTATGAGCAATATGCTAATGCATAAAGTACATTTTGAGTTGTGATGCATGTGGACATTGCCTCAGAAGAAGATATAAACAGATCTTTGAGTTTTCTGGGGGGGGGGTTGTTTGTTTTTAACCTCATGCAGCTCTGCTCACATACCTCACTGATACACTATGACGTCTAATTGAAATGGATGGCTCCTGTTTATTTTAAGAGCGCTGCTGTTCACTCATCATTCATTTACTGACAATGCTGAACATTGTAGGAAAATAGGCCATTTATAATAATCTGCATAGCTGCAACAAACAAACTGCATCTTTAGCTCCAGCTAAAGAAATGACTAAACTGACAACATTTCCAACCCTATGGATCAGCTTAGGGATATACAATAAAAGACTGGTGTGGGACCGGAAGCTATGGACATGAGTGCTGCTTTCAATTACGAACACACACACACGCACACACAAAACCCCTAACTGTAGGGACAATTATCTGCCAGATGATGAGGATGGAAAGCAGGAGAGACCAAAGAGAAAAAAGGCAAAGGAGAGGGGGTGTTCAGCTGCCAGATCCTTTGAGCTATCAAAGACAGAACGTGATCCACCGCCAACCACCAGGGCTCAATTGATAACAGGCTTGGGGGAGGCATTTCCTATTCTTGTGTAGAAGTGTATCTGTTTGATGACTGTAATTTAAACACTCAGCCAGCATAATTTAAGGCCATAGTTTAACAAAATGCGCAGAAAAAAAAATCCTTTCATGAAGTTGGCCTGTAAAACAATTAATTAAGAAGAATGAACAACAGAGGACAAATTTAGATGTTAACTGACCACTTACACATCTCTGATCTGAAAGCAAAAACAACAATGGGAAGTGCAGCAATGGTCAAGAGAGGAGCGCTACAGTAAGCGCACGCTGTTTACTCAAGAGGCAAAAGTGTGCCTAAACACACACATGGGGGAAAAGATACAGCTAAGCAGCTGTCTTGCTTTGGCTCACAGAAACATCAGCTGGCCATCAACAGCGTCTCCCTCTCTTGTTCTGGCGAAGAAAACCCAGGTGCACGGGTAAGCCCAACAATCACAAGTCATCACTTGTCAGACTGTCACCTGTTTGCGCACTGCAGTTGAATAGCAGAGTCAAACATCCACAGGGGTGGGTGGTGCTCCGCTGCATGTGAGCCAAGTCTACTTTTAAAAAAAAAAAAAAAAAAAAAAAAAAAAAAAAAAACAAAAAAAACAATAACAAAAAAAAAAAAAAAAAAAAAGAAGAGGGAACTAAAAACATCCATAAACCTTGTACGATGAACTAATGTGCAACCACTGAGAACAATTGAAAGTTAAAGTGGGCCTATTATGTACATGTTCATTCTTTGAAACAGGTGGGCTGTGCCATATGACCAAAATCTCATATCCCGATATAAGACACTCATCTTCCGATAACGATATAAATCACAAAAATTTTATATTTTCTGTAAATTCTGTGAATCTCGGGCAACTCGACCTGCCTGAAGTGTTTTCAGCTGGGCGTCGTGTACCTGGAGTCGAGTGTTTTGACCGATGCATGAAACTAAATCTTCATGCATCGGTGAAATTTTTAGACATAAATTGTACCAGCCGCCATTTTCTTTGTGAGTATTTATTACAAGGCGTGTTGCGGGGAAAAGCCTGTTCTAAGGTTTATTTTTTAGCACCTGACGGCTCTTTTTTGCTTCTCATCCGTAAACACTCTGCATACTCTTTCACGTGATTTAGTTTATTTTGAAAAATCTCAACAGGATCTGCAGCTTTATTGTGAAAGGTTTATGTGGAAAATAAACAAAAGGACGGCAGATGGTTTTACCGTCGTTGTTGTTAACGACAACGCATAAAAACGGGCACTTGTCCGTCCCTACTGTGGTTATATTAAATATAAGCGAAAGAGAGAACTTTAAGAAATTTATATAGCCACTACAGTGACCATCAAAACGATGAAAAAATATTGCGGTAAACAGTTTATTTTGCAACACCATGAAACAAACGATAGCGTAAAATGAAACGATAGATGTTTTCATATCGTCATCCGATATATATGGTTATATCGAACAGCCCTAGGTGGAGTAGTTTTGCATGATTAAAAGTTCAAAATAATGACCGTTTATTTTATGCTTTTATGCTGGACCTCAGTACAGCTGGCTCAGCAGCTGACAGCTGTAATATTAGTTGTAAGCTATAATATGTTACTTACGTCCTCTACCTTTAGGGCCACCTTCCCTTCAGACTTTTTCTGGCTTTCTACACTTCAGAAACCAAAAGAATCCAATGACCCACAGGCCACATTTTTTTTAAATAATTAAAACTAGAATTAAAGTCTAATAAAGGTCAGAATCATAGCATAAGGAAACACTTATTTGTTATCAACAAAAGGCTCTTTTATTCAGCCTAATTTCACTCCATATTTTACTCTTTGCCATCTGCCTGAAGTGGCTCTGTGCCCTGCAGTTTGAGACACACTGCACCATTTTCCCGACTGGCTGCCCGTCACAGACAAAAGGCCTTAACAGCAGACAGGAAAGGCTGCTGTGACAACCATTATTAAACATATCTGCATCACCAACATCACACAGCATCAAGACAAGAAAAATATGGCTGAATCTGAGCTTTCAGGGAAGTTCATTATTTTAAACTTTGTAGAAGTCATTTGTCTTTATGGTTAGACATAAAACTCTGAAACATCCGGAGAGCTCACCCTGTTTTTTCAGCATCTGATATGCTTCCAATATCTTGGCCTCATCTGGGAGTCTCACCGTCCAGCTGTATATCACCTCTAAGACCTTCTTCTTCACTGCCTCTGGAGCTCGGGCTCCTAAATACTACAGAGAGAGGGGGAATGGGTATTAACTACTGCTAAAGAAAAATAGATTTAATCTTTCACAAATGAAAATGAAATTTGGTCAGAAGAAAGTAATTATTTGGTACAAGACTTAACATCGATACCTTATCTTAACATCAAGGCTGTATTTTCAAACAAACTGCAAACTAAATACAGCTCCACTGTTTGTGAGATTCATCAAATAGATGTCATTTTCAGTAGTTATACTTAACTACAAAAACCTTCTCATGGATCTTTGGTTCCAGCCAAACTGGTGAGGCAAAATATAGAACAGTCGTTACCTTTGGTGAGACCACTTTGATGAGCTCGTTGAGAAAGCGAAACTTCCCCACTTCACTATGAAATCGCTTTCCGCAGTTCTTCATGCACGTCTCAAGAACCTGTGAATTGTTCAAAGGTTGTTGGTTTTACAATTGCACAGACATGCAGAGTTTAACATGACATCCTGCAGACCTTTGCACTTGTTGATGCTGTGTGCAGGACGATCTTACCGTTAGCGCTTGCATCGCCTCCCACTCCTGAGGAGACTGGATTTTGTGTGCCAGAAGTCTGGTTGCAAGCGGAGGCCTGAGAAAACAAACAAAAAGCTTTCACTGCAGTGACAGACGTAGGAGGTTGTGCAACACCTCAATTTAAATTTTCAGTGATACACTAATTGTAAAATTCTGGTTTTAAACACTACCAATTTTTTTAACCAACATCTGCCACTGGCATCAGCAAATATACAGTACTGTGGAAATCTCTTGAGCCACCCTTTGTTTCTTTACATTTTGCTTCCAAGGAGTAAAAGTTCCGTGTAATTTTTTAAAATGATCTTGAGCAGTTCTTCTTCAGGCTTTCTAAAGGTCTTTCTTTGGACATTTGGGTGCTTTTTCATTCATTTTCAGTTCAGTCCTCTGACTGAAAAGCCAGTGACAACAGGTCTGATAGAGCGATGAATCCAAATTTGAATGTTTTGGTTCAAATCAATACATAGAAGATCAGGACAGCGGTACAACAGTGAGCGTTTACAGGCATCTATAAAACGCAGTGGAGGCTTTGTCATGGTTTGGGGCTGCATTTACGGATCTAAGTTACAGATCTTGGAATTACGAACACACAAAACTATTGTCAGATTTTTATCCAACACACAATACAATCTGGAAAACATCTGATTGACAGTATGACAATGATCCCAACACACTGCTAATGCAGTAAAAGCCTACCTGGATTAAAAAAAACAAAAAACAACAACAACAACAAAAAAACCACTATGGAAAACTATCATGGAATAGCCTGCCCAGACGCCAGACCTCAACATTATTGATGCAGTGTGGGATTATCTTTACAGAGAACAGCCAAAGAAGAGCTTTGAATGTTCTTCAAAAAGCATGGAGAACTATTCCTGATGACTAAAGAAGAGCGACAGTGTCTCTCTTCTTTAGTCATCAGGCCTGTATAGAAGAATAAAGGTGGTCACTTTCAAGCATGTTACAATTCTACAAAATTTGTTTTTTTCTCTTATATATTGTATTTCCATTTATTTTTGCACATTCTAATAACTCCCCGCACCCGCTTCCCATTTTCCTGCCAAATATAAAGAAATTCGGGGTAGCTCAAGACTTCCAAAGTCCTGCAAGTCGGATTAGTCAAAGCCAATATAGATATTTCACCATTAAATCACTGCACCCCTAAAATTAGTTAAAAATGTCACATACAAGCAAACTGTTGAAACATACATTACAAAACTCCTTTAAATCAGTACTACTCTAAAAACTAATGGCAGAGGGACAAGTTGTCATGGTGTTCATGTCAACAGCTGGTACACCACTTTAGTCTCCATTTCAGTGTGAAATTACCCAACACATGAATCATCATCTCACCCTTCCGGTTCATTTTCGAGCTGATCGCAGAATCCCTTTATTGAGTCCCAGTCAGTTTCCTTATTCAAAGGATTGGTGGCCTTATCTGTGTAAAATGAAAAGAAAAAAACATATCCTCAACTTGCTTTAAATGATTGGCATGTTTGTGAATTTCAGACCTGAAAACTGGGAGAAAACCACTTTAAATCGGGTTGTTATTTGTAGATCTGTGAAGGCAGTCAAACCTGTCCCTTTACACCTGACACTGTGCAGCAGCTGTGGCCTGTGAGCGTGTGCAATATGCAAATAAGCTCTCTGGCTTTGACTAGATGAAGAGGGTGGCTCGCTTTTGGAGACGTGTGTCAGATTAAAGCCCAGGTGTGACAGGTTTCCTGCTTAACTTGCTCCTCGAGGAAACAACCAGAAGCTAACTAGCTGCCTGATTTTCAGCCTTTAGTTGAGCGTTACTGACACCTTTAAATTTAAATGTCACCTTTCCGAAGTATCGCTGAGCTAAAACGAACAACAGTAAACTACGTTTAAACTCATAATGAAGCAACTATGAAACCGTATAAAACTGTTGGGAGTTTGTTCCTTATCGCCAGCTGCACTTTTTAATTTGATTGCTTTCGCTGACTCCTCTCTACTCCCGGGGGAGGAAGCTATCAGCGTCAGCGAAAATTTCACAATGACTAAATATGTCGCTGTACCTCAGCGGCATTTCGGTTATCTATCCACGTTCAAAACCTAATCGAGTATTGTAATAAATGGTAACTTACTGATGCGAGACTGCAGGCTGGCCTCATCTGGAGGCGCCGCCGCCGCCATCTTTCGGGAATTCTAAACAAGAAGCAGCTATCGCGAGACTTTTGTAACATATCGCGCGATTAGCGAAAAAGATTTCAAGGGCTTTGAGAAGATCTCATCAAACAGCGGTGGGAAAGATACTACAGCTCAGTTGAACTCAGACAATTAACAGCTCGGTTTATTATTGGCGATTAATAAAGTATTCTGATTCTGGTGGTGAAAAAACATGTACGAATCCATCTATCCATCTATCTATCTTACTGACCGTGATAACACCGTGATAATAATTTCATATTTTCATATTCTTTTTCCTAGACAGTTGCTTATAGGGTATATTAATGATAACATTAGAAAGTGTTGATATGCATGTTATCTTCTTTTTTTTTTTTAACTCTAAAACTGACAGAGACCATAAAGGAGGTGTAAATGTAGTGTTTATATAAGCATGCCGTTTGTCTGATAGGTGCTTGTATAGCCACACTCAAAAATCTGAAAATAATAATCCTAAGAAAATCCTAAAAAAAGAACATTATTATTGAACACTGTGAAAATAACACAAACATTTTTGTATAAAATACTGGCAGGATTTGACTTGCTTCAGAATAAGAATACTTTCTTAATTCTTGATGAAATTCTACCAGAGTCTGCGTTAAGGACAGGCCTTGGGGGTTTAGTCCTGTACAAAGAGGTCAATATGGCCCCACAAATTAATTGTATACTAATAAGCTTTGGCAACCATAAGTAAAATTAAGTCAAAGTCAGTGAAATATTAATGAAATATTTTAAAAATGCTACATTCGTACCCACATTTCAGTAACAATAAAGCTCAAATTTAGTGCTTCTGCAGTGACAGATGTAACTAGACTGACTGAGTACATTGGAGCTCAGTGACTGATGGAGACTGACACATATTCCAGTGATTTTGGAGAAGATCCATCTATGCAAGTCAGAGTCTGGCATTGACTCCTTAATTGGAATCACTACTCGGTCATTGGGTCTCCAGCTGGCTGTGTCTGCAACCAAAAAAAGTTATAAATTGATTTGAATGTCATCGAGCTGTAGAGCTTCAAATACTTAACTCACTCAATTCATAACTTTGATTCAATGTGTATTCTGTGTTTTTGGTTGGTATTCTGTTATTTTCAATTCAAATTAAACTACAATAAAAATGAGAGACTATTCATTTCTTTGTAAATAAGCAAGCTTACAACAAATTCAGAGGATCAAATAACTATTTCCCCCACAGTTTTTTTTAGTTAAACAGTAAAGTGAGATGAGCCAAATGGCCGTGCGCCGAACCTGTATTCTACAAATTACCTGAGAATGGCAGCAATGCGGGGCTGATGCATGTCTCCGTCAATTCCAATACAAGAAGAAGACAGCAGCCCGTGAATGGGTGTAGCTCCCCCTGTTGGGCGATAAGAGCAGGGACAGAAACGGGATATTGTAGGTTGGCAGCTTGGCCAGGCTGTCAGTGTTTTAATCAGTGCTGTTCGGCTGGAGTTGCACTTCCTGTGCGGGATTTTTATTTTTTCATAAGTTACGTTAATTTTATTGGTACATAAACGATGGCGTCGCGGGCAACGGACTAAAGAGACTTTTTTTTTTTTTTTTTTAAACCAGTCTTTTAGCCGTTGTAGTCACTGCACTTGCGAACAAAAGCCTAG
>VUQG01044031.1:115714-126864 GCA_015106755.1 Etia nguti | reverse complement strand
GGGGGTGGGGTTTTTTTTTTTAATTATTTTTTTTTTTTTTTTTTTTAAACCAGTCTTTTAGCCGTTGTAGTCACTGCACTTGCGAACAAAAGCCTAGTGCGGGTCTTGCGGTCCACTTCACAGAGGAAATTCTGCACCTGCTTCGACTGAAACTGCATCACTGTGTGAAACAGTTTACACACATACAGCAAACCTGCAAAGTGGGAGCAAACGGCAAGACACTGCAGCCAGTTAGCTAACTCGGCTACGTCAAGAACTTTTGAGGGCGAGCTCCCGTTATCAGCTCGGGAAATCAGCCGTGTTTTTCAATCAGTCCGCAGTCACCGCAGTCTGAATAACCCCGCAGTCTGAATAACCCCACACGGGAGGTGAACACAGTGCTTGCTGCAGTTGCTAAAGTTGGGCATCGTCCAGCTAGCTCGTAAGACATGCTCGTTTTTTTCCAATGTGACTCAGTGGCTGCTCATGAAGGTAACGTATCGGCAGCTCGGGTGTTGCCTGGCCGTCGTCGCTGTCTCTGTCCCGTCAACAAATAAAGGTCGATTAATCCAAGTTCACCACCTTCCCCCTCGGATTTGTGCGACTGTAGTATGATGGGATCTCTGAAGGCTCTCCAGGAGTGGTGTCGGATACAGTGTGAGAACTACAACGATGTGCAAATTAAGGACATGTCTACGTCCTTTCGAGACGGGCTGGCGTTTTGTGCCATTATTCATCGCTTCAGACCAGATCTGATGTAAGTAACCTCAAGTGTAACATAAACAGTACTGTAAAAGGAAGTTAGAAGCAGATTAAGTTAACGGTAAGGTTGATCTGTGGTACACTGTTTCTTTTTTGTGTGTAGGAGCTGCCTCCATTGAAAGGTAGACTGGTTTTTTAGGCGTGACAGGCTGCTAACTGTTTTCTTTTGTGACTGAATTGAGGTTCAGCATTACTAAGGGTAACTCATACATTCAAAACACCAATGCAGAACAAGATCTGTCAGGACAAGAGCCATCTGAAGTCATCTGTGCTCTAAACAAGAGCTGTCAGACTCCTTAAACTTAAAGGCCACATACACGTACAGCCCAGTTTGATCTCAAGTAAAACCATTGCGTAATAACATATAACTTAAGTTTTATAATTTTAATAAATACACTGGACCATAGTCAAGACTATTAAGAATGGAGACGAAACCACGAACCCAAGTGGGAAAACAATCCTTACCCCACTCCTTTTAAAATAAGTCAACCAATTTTTTCTGTTATGTAATTAGTGATCTGTGATTGCTTAAGGAACATGTGTAATCTCACAGTATCATTATAAGCTACTTGAAGTCTTTGTAACTTATTTTGTTACAGAGACGGGTACAGTATGAGACATCTTCACTCTATCCATACTTGCAAAAGAGGGTGTGTGCTTGTGCATACACCATACAATATTTTCTATAATTATCTCCATCATCTGTCATTTCATCTTTAATAGAACACCCTGGATATTTTTGCTTTAATGGAATTGGTAAGACTGTTATAAGACTGTTTGAAATCAGGAAATCTTAGATGTTTGTCTTCTTTGCTTCTGTAAATCATGACAGCATTCTTACAGGCACTTTTTTGGTATCCTGTTTTGTATCATAAACAGGACATGTGGTAAAGTGCCCCTGTAGACCAGCACTGCTAGAACTAAGTACCACAAGATCATATGCATACATACTGTGGTTTACTAGGGTACGGTCATGCATCCCACTTCTCCAACAGATAGGCATAAAAAGAAATCTTCCAGTGCAACTCACAGCAGAAAGGCATATGCAAGACCACATGTCGAGGTTTTGTGACTAAACTGTAATAACATTTTACGCCTTTATGATTCAAACAACTTGTCTAGATCTTTCAGTACTTTTTAACTTTCCATACATTTACTACTCCTGTGTAGTAATGATGACATCGCTACAGCAGGAGTAGCATTGTATGTTAAAGAAAGAAATTCAGTTATTAATGATTTAACTGCAGTTAAATTAGACTTTTATAAGGAGCGTTTGATGCTAAAAAAACCAAACAAATTGGTTTTCATTATGTTTTCACGGTATTTACGTAAAAATCTCCCAACTCAAAACACCATATCAACATACCTAAGTATGGTAGTGTTATCTTGGAAGACACGGTTCATTTTTCAACACTCTGTTTTAATTATATTTTGTCACAGCCACTTAAAGGAAAAAAGCCTCCTGTAATGTTGTGAGCTCTGTTATGTGAGCGAGTGGCCAGTGTGGCATGTTAAAGTCATCCTGACAAGCGACGCTCTGCCTGTAACAACACTTCCCTTCTATCTGTGTTTCACACCTACACACTGAGTACAGAGGTTACCACAAAACACCACAGCGTTTATATGTGATTAACGAGGCTTGGGTATAGGGAGGAGGACATGATGACTCGCCGTCTTTTTAGTAGAGATTCAAAACAGTAATTTTCTTATTCACTTGAGTGACAGTGAGCCACCTTTAGTTTAAAAACAAGTGACAAACAGCCTGAAGTTTACAGTGCACCCAAAGAGCTATCCTGTGTTTGATTTACATATGCTGCTGTACACTAAATGTGAATGTGTTTATTTTATTTTTTCTATTGAATCAGAATTCACACGATACAATGGTGTGCCTTGAGAAAAGTCCAGATTTGTTGGAGATTTTGTGGCAACTATAAGTTATTAAAAACAAAACCCAGGAAAACTTGCTAGACATGTGATGCGAGTATGACCGTAGTAAACCACAGAAGCACTCTGTCTTCAATTAAATTTTATTAAAGTTTATTCTTTGGGAAAATTGGCTTAAAAAAAACAAACAAGAAAAGTCATCACTGGGGTCGTACAAACACAAAATCAGTCAGGATGGTAATCTACCAACATTGGTAGCATGCTGTATGACCACTGAAGGTGCTACAAAGAAAAGCAGAAGCCCCACAGATAAGCGAAAAAACTCAAAATAGCAAATCATAGAGATAATAAACCTTTTGCCCAGTTTGACATTTTTGACCATAAAGCCCGTCTTTCAAGGGCAACTGCCAGTCCCCGGCGGTCGTCGCTGCCCTGCCCGCAGACAGGGGTGGAAAAAAAGGACTTTCATGCTTCAAGAGACCTGCGAGCATCGGAAATCTAAAGCTGAGAGCCAACTGTCATAGGTTACTGGAAATGGTCATAAGCCATAAGAGTTTCCCGAGTGATCAAGAGACAAAGGCAGGTCCTTCCACAGATTCACCTATGGAAGCCTTGAATTTGAATTCCTGAGGGAGGGTCAAAGGCACACCAATGTACAGGAAAGGAGTGAACTTGGTTTATAACATCTGGGAATGAACTATGGATGCTTCGTTGTTCTGAACAGATTGTTATGAAGGGTTAGAATTTTCCCACAGACTGCAGTAAAATGTACCATTAACCACGTGTCATCCCAGTGTTCTTTGAAGAAAAGGGGCAAAATGTGGTCTGATGAATGATTTTGGACAGTAAGCACGTGGCTCGTGCTGTTCACCTTTCAGGTGAGCAAACGGGACTGAATGGAAGCAGAGTAAACTTTCACTTAACCAGTGAAGTGGACTTTATCTGCATAAACAGCACAGCAGTAATGCTGAAAGTACAGGAATTAGACAAATCCTAAACTCTGCAAACTGGGAGCTTTCAAGCTTTGCCTCTTTAATTTGTGTCCCAGCATGCCTCGCTGTTCAGCTTTCTTTCTAGCTGCAGCGGCCCGGCCGAACTCCCTCTGATCCAGACAGACAGCCCGTCAGACTAATCTGCGGCTGAGACCTCCGCCTGTCGAACTGGATTTAGCTCTAATGCAAGTGCAGGTCATTTGTAGTAGAAGTGCTGCCCTGTACTCTGCAGCCACTGTAGCTTCATTGAAAAATAGCATACTGATGCAGATGAGACTTGGATGGCCTTATCGTCCTTTAGATGAGGCCACCTGTCAGTCAGCCCAGTGGGGATGGAGTAGATGTGGAGCCCAGAACTCATTCATGGCAAAGTTAATGGAAGTATACGGAAAGTGTCTTTTTAAAAATTGTATTAAAATAAAATTGTGTTAATTTATCGCTGCTTTGTTTTATATTTTTAAAATCTCTATAACCCACTTGCTGTCTCACCTGCTCCTCGATTAGTGCTTAATTAGTCACTGTCATAACATCACCCAATTTTATTCTGTCAAGCTTTTCCAACTGACTAAACCAGATTTAGCGGATGTACTGGTTCAAGCCAGGTTTTGATCATGTGGATTGTCATGACCGCCTAACACACACACAGGCACGCACACACTTTTTCTCTCTCTCGCTCTCTCACCTAAAATAAACCTTGGAGTGAGACTCTGAGTCACTGTGGATTAGGTGTGCATGCTGATCACACACATTTCAACATCCCAGTCAGTGTTTTTTCTGTGAGGCATGAAAATCTAAAATCTTTGTTATTTTTGAGTTACTGCACTTTTTTTATTTTGGCGATGTCTGTTATGCTGACACAGTGGACTCAGGCTGACACAGTCTTGATATTAGAGTTGCTGTTCAGTGCGTTTGTGGCCACGGGAATTAGATTAGAGAGAACAGAGGTCACTTTGTGTGGTTCCAACACGGAGCTCATTCACAGGATTTTGCCTTCTTGAAAGTTCCACATGGTTTCCACAAGCACTCATTAGGTTCATGGTGGGGTTTTTTTTTTCCCCCTCCCATACTGTTGTCCAAGACCACTGCACACATTTACTTATGCACATTCATCCCACAGCTTCTCAGACATTTTTTCCAATTTTACTGCAGGATGTTTACTGGTGAGAAACTGGCTTTAGATCCCTGCTCTGGGCATTTTAGAGCAGAGCCTTGTAATTATTGGCCCATCGCTCCTGCTGCTTCTTTCTTTTTGCTCTGGCAGGTTTTTTTCTTTTGTTTTGTTTTTTTTAACATAAGGCATCATTTAAGGGTGGTTTTTGAGATTGTCAGCAGTGGTAGGTGGGAGCTGTAACTGCTCACCATTGAAGTTTGTTATGCTGTCAGGCAAATAATAGCTTCTAATCTATTTATATTATAGCTTATGGTCTATAATATGAGTGCAAATTGTTGAGCAAGTTGTATGTAGGAATGTTCAGTATCACCATGGGTTGAGAAAGTGGGTTATTACATTCATCTGTAAGATTTCTGATTGAAAAATAGGGCTGCTATAGAACTATGCTGGCTACCTTATCTTCAGCCTTATCTTAAATGTTGTTTAACCTTTTTCTGTCATTGCAGAGATTTTGGCTCACTGTCTAAGGAGAATGTCTACGAGAACAACCGCCTGGTGAGTCACGTTTACAACTATATGTTTTGTGCACACGTGGTCCTGTGTTGAATGATGTCATTTTGGAAACTTGAGTCATTTGGAAACCCACTTTTAAATCTCTAGCTTATGTGTAGCCACAAACGTATTATGTGTTTGACTCCTCGTAGATGTGGTGGGCGTAAGTGGAGTGTGTGCGTGATGTGAAGAGAGACTCTTACTTAATTCTGGTGAAGGGCAGAGAGTCAGAGGGAGGAAGCCAGAGCACTCGGTGTCAGAAAAAACAAAATTCTTGACATAAGCCTGTGGAGAAACCATGAAGTGAGGATTTTCAGTGCAAAAGTGCAGAGTTTGCAGCTTTGTAAAGCAGTACACCAAAAACAGCATAAAACTTTAAAAATCTTTTTTCCTTGGTTGTTTTTTTTTCCCACATGGTTTTGAAGCCAGGAGAATATTGAGGGTTGAAATGGAAGTCTCCTTTCAGTCTGAGCTCAGCTTTGGCAGTTCTTTGTTGTTGTTGTTTTAATTTTTGTTTTTCAATTCCTGCAGCTTTAGGAGAAGTGAAAAGCATATAAAGAAGTCTTATGAAGGAAGAAAGTAATTGTCACGTCTAATCTGGAGTGAATATTATGTGGAAAGCATGTTGTTTGATTGATTGACCATGTAAGATCCATTTGTAAGTTCCATAAATGTATTTAGAGTTAATTCTCTCCTGGAATGACTTTTGAGTCTCCTTTCATGTAGGAGGTGGTGATAGACTCACTAAGCGCTGAATCCCTGTTTATATGTTACTGCTGTCACATGGAGACTCAAGCTAGGAGCTCCTACTCTGCAGGTTTCAAGTTATTGTTAACCTTTAGAATCACTGTGGTTTACATTACGTTGGTAGCAAATGTCATTGTTGCAAACATTTTCTTTTTTTATTGTGTTACGCAATCTTTTCAGGTTTTTGATGATGTCTGATATGGTGTTGATGCATCACTTGGGCACTTTGGGGCACAGACATTAGAGTGGTCTGTTTAGGAAAGTCATAGATGACCAGGTGAGGGGAATTTGAGCCAGAAGGAAGCTGCAGACTTTTTGTGTCAGCTCATTTTTGTCATTCATCCAGTGCACCCAGTTTTTGTCACTGTTTTTAAATCCAAATCCAAAAATAAAATGCTAGAAGCATTTGCCATGGTGAGCCACGAATTTTTCAGCACGAGGCAGAAACTACTTCTTTCTCTCAAGTGGCTGTTTTGGTTGTTGGGTTGCCACTACAGAAATAACTACATCAGTTTCACTTCACTCACTCACCATGCTCAAATAAAAAAAATTTTTTTAAAAAAAATCCTAGACCTAACAAAGTGTAAAATACCAGAGAAAAGTCTTCCTGACCTGATTTGGGCTGAAAAGTGTTAAAAGAACCATCACTTGGATAGTATCTGCCTCAAGGCCTCTGCAGCACTAAATCTCGCTACTCCGAGTCTGCTAGTTGTGGATCACTGCAAAGCATCGCCATGTAGTCCTATGAAGTGGATAACTGCAATAAAATCAATACCTATAATGCCATAATAATAATAAATAAATAAATAATAAATATTAAATGTTACTGAGCAGCACACAGTATTAATGACACATGACGTGTTTGGAGGCAGCGGTCGACTAAGATGGTGTGCGTGTGCGCTTGTGTTCATAAGGTTTCTCAATTTAAGTATCTAATAGTAGGTGTGGGGAGGTCAAGACTGATTTTTAGAAACCACATGTATGGGGATTTTTAGATTTAGTTTCACTTTAATTGTGATGTGCAGCATTTATAGGCCTCATTGTTTCAGAACCGCGCTGGTATGTTGTTATGTAATGCTGTTTGCAGTATCATTTCTTCACTGGAATTTTTTTTTCTCACTGCTGGTTTTTCTCAAAGGAATTAATGTAAACATCATCTGCAAATGGCGGATGGGTTTTTTTTTTTTTTTCATTGTAATCTGCATAACTTATTTCTGTCTAAGCAAAGTCTAGGAACACCCAAATGATAAAGAGAAGCATACTTTCTGACCCACATCCAGTCTAGCTTTACCACTAGTTTCCACTGCAACTGCTAATAACAACAAAATAAAATACTGATAGAAGTCATACCAAGATACCACATTAGGTTTCAACAACAGAACAAACTCAGTTGTTACCAAATTTGTGCTTATCAAGGTTTTGATCTTTAAAAGAGGTCAGTTTACCTGGCTGTTACTTAAGTTTTGCCTTGCATCTAAGCTCACTGGTTCCTGTCTCATCACCAACATCTCCTTTTGTTTCCTGCTCCTTCTACTTCCTTCCCCCTTGTCCTCTTTTCCTCATTCTTTGTCTCATTGAAAGGCATTTGAAGTGGCCGAGACTGAACTGGGGATTCCAGCCCTGTTGGACCCAGAAGACATGGTGTCTATGAAAGTGCCTGACCGGCTTAGCATCATCACATACGTGTCCCAGTATTACAACTTCTTCAACAACAAGTCTCAGGGTGCGTGCAACTGTGTGAACTCCATCACATACACATATATAACATTTTACTTTTCTTGTTATTGTTATATATGCTATTACAGACTCGGTAAGCTCTTTCTTCTGTGATATATTTTAGGTATAAGTGTTTCCTGCAGAGATGTTTTGCATTTGTGGCAAACTGTGGTAAATGTGATTATATAGAAGATGAGTATCTTCCTCATCCCTGGATTGTTGTTCTCCTTGGCGGCCTCGGTGAGCTCGGTGTAGTGACACATGCACCAGTTCTTTATCTGCAGCAGGTTTTGGTTAGAGTTGCCCTCCAGCATGAAACAGCTCATCAGAGCACATCAAAGTTTAGTCAAAGATTAGTCAAGTCAAAGATGCTGGACTATGACTCTGATGGATTTTAAAAACAAAAGACAGTAAAGGAAAAACAAACTAGAATGTATGTTGGGTTGGTTTGTGTAAAAAAACAAAAAAACAAAACACTGTCAGTGTTTTTGTTTTTTATGCACTACTGTAGCAATCATCAATCAAGGAAAAAATAAATCTTTTTATTAGATGTCAGTTTAGTCTCTCTTTTGTCCTCACCTTCAAATCTAAGTGTTTTGATTATGTCATATTATCATCATCATCATCCTCCACTTTCTTTGCTGCCTATGCCAGTGAACAAAGAGCACACACATTCAGTGTTTGATAGCTTGAATAAATGAAAAATAAAGAGGGGGACACCACAGACGCAACCTGGTCAACCTACCAATAGGGAGACATGAACCTAGAGGGTTGGGGCTAGTAGCTGGGTATATTCGTCACTTTAATTTAAAAGTGGTGCTGTTTATGAAAAGTCTCACTTCACTTCTCATTTGATCATAACTCACAAGAAACTGGACTGCACAACAGCTTAAATTTTGGGTGTGATAATAACTTACACAAGAAATTTGCCGTTATATGGCTTCCCCTTTTTTCTCTAACACAGCAAACCCTCCTAGTATGAAGAGGCTCAGTACTGCTGGTCTCAATGAGCCAGCCCAGAAAAGGCCTCCAACTCCTCTGGAAGACGAGACTGAGGTAAGTATATGAGACTTGGCACCAGAAGAAGCATTTTATTCTTTTATCTGTTTGAGCCTATTAGGCCTAGTTAACGTCTAGGAGCTTGGCATGGTGTCTACTAGAGTTTGCATGGTAGCAAGCTGTAGATTACTCAAAATACTTTGATTATGATGGCCAGTTATGGAGTGGATAATCACACTGAAATGGCACTTGGAAAAAAAACCAAACAATATTCATGTGCATTCGAAGCCTTGAAAGATTTAACAATCATTTTGCATGTACAATGTGGAGTTATTACACTATATAAACCTGCTATTTTTACTGCAAAAGTGTAGAATATCCAAATATGGATTTTTATGTCAACTTCCTTATGTGAGCTATGTGTTGCACAGCAGGGGAAAAAGCCCAACCAAAGCGGGTGAATAAGTCTATAAAGATAGCCTCTGTATCCTGTCTCTCTTTTCTTTCGCATGCCCTTCAACTTCTTTCCTCCATCCCGTACTCCCATGTACTGCTTTTCTCCTCATCACTCGCCCACTCGCCCTTCCTCCCTTCTTCAGATGGAAATTCATTCCACTCCCTCCTCTTCCTGTTCTCCGTCCTCACATCTCACCCCCCCTCCGCTCTCTGGTCCTGAGCCTAGGCAGTAGGATGCGGGTGGGAGGGTGGGCTTGGAGGTGAAAGCAGAACTGTTAGGTCAGTCTTTCTTAACAGTCTCTTATGGATAAAAGACTAACAGTTGTAGTTTAACACTGTGTGCCAAGTTTTGGAATATGCTGCTTCTAACCCCTATATTTACTTAACACCTAAAAAAACAAACAAAAAAACTATATCTCAGTCCTAAAGAGCAATCATATCCCAAATGTGGGACTCCCAGAGCCACTAACCAAAGCTGTTTGGATTGTTTTATTTTAATTAATTAATTAATTTTTACTAATAAACATCTTTTTATCATTTCATTCTTTTGTTTTTTGTTTTTTTACGTACTTTTAATTAATCAAATGATGTTTTCACTGGAACACCAAAAATAAGATAACCAAGTAGATGTAGCTAGCTAAACAGAATGAACAAGCCACATCCTCAAATCCTGACTCCGTATATGATCTCCCCCCTCCCCCATTACTCTCCATCTTCCCCCTTCCCTTGATGTCTCCTCCCTGTCCCCCTTCCTGCGAACAACATCCCCGGTCGCATGTACTTGCCGATCCAGTCCGTGCAGACAGGCGCCGAAGCGGTTGCGGCAGTCAAGCGGAGCACTCTCAGCAGCACCTGCGCCGCCTGCCAGAAACACGTCCACCTGGTGCAGAGGTTTTTGGTGGACGGCAAGCTCTACCATCGCAACTGTTTCAAGTGAGCACTCCCTTTCTACTCATTTCTCGGGTTGTACGTCCTCACCTCCTCTCCTCAAGGCTTACTCCCTCCCTCTGGGTACGGCGGCCAAACAATTTAAAAACTTGATAAAACAAGACGCCAATTATCGAGTCAAGCTGTGACAGAGGATATTGTGCATTACCGGGGTGTTGGATTCAGATTTGTGTGTGAGCAAGACGCTTAGCTCTATTTGAACTGGATGCTTTTTATCGTTTTGTTTGAAAAAAAACCCAAATCGTTAATTAGAAAACACGCAAAAATGTTGTCAGCATAATTATATACAAGTAGCAAATGTAATCTTTGATAACCTGATGTAGATTTAGGTTGATTGTATTAATAAGTTCATGCATTTCAAATTTATTTGGGAAAATTTCCTCATTCAGACTGTGATTGGCAAAAAGTTTGATCACACAGACGATCAACTTATATTCCAGCTGTGCCACTCCTGTTTATACACATCAAGGAAAAAAAACTTATTACACATATATAACATATTATAACAGAGTTGTTACTGTTTTATAGTTTCAAATAGTTTTTATTTTTAATATCAGTAAATTCCCCTTAGCTATTTGTTTATAAAAGTTTTAGTTTTTATTACTTTCAGTGTTAGTTTTTGTTACTATGACATGGGTGCTATTTTTCTGATTAAAGATGTAAGAAGTTCAGCTTTTTAAAGAGCCGATCAGATCTTTTTGGTGGACACAACAGTTAATATTTCACTGTGAGTTGTAGCAGCTGCACATGTGCTTCACATTACAGCTAAAATTAGCTATCTTGTCAGAACAGGTGTGTCCAGTTTCCTGTGACATCGTCACAAAGAAATGTTTGTTTCACCTGTTGAATATTTTCAATTCGTATATCTACTGTAGGTAGTGTTTGGTATACATTAATAATGCCTGAATCCTTTTTGCAAACATCTCACAAAAAAGTTTTTTTTTTGTTTTTTTTTTTAATCACACTTCCTGTTTTTGTTTCTTTCTTTTTTTTTTCTCAGGTTT
>VUQG01044031.1:76490-115694 GCA_015106755.1 Etia nguti | reverse complement strand
TTTTTTTCTCAGGTGCACTGAGTGTCACAGCACACTGCTTCCTGGATCTTACAAATTAGGAAGTGACTCTGGGGCACTTGTCTGTGCACATCACCTTAAAAGGAATGCTTTATCCAACCAGAATGGTCAGCCCGATCTTAGTAAGAGACCAGTGTCGGTACAGTCTGCCAGGACCGGTCGCAGCACAGTTCCTCACACGGCACCCTCTGATGGCAGCCAGGCAAAGACTCCAGCACAGGAAACGAACGATACTGACGATCCGGCCGATGACTCTGTCACAGTCGCTCCCGTTACAACAAGCAAAGACTGTTTAGAAAAAACAAATGAAGACGGTACCAGCGAAGCAGAGGAGAAACGACGCTCTGCCACACCTCCCAACCCTTTCGATGAGAGTGACGATGAAGAGGAGGAGGGAGAGAAAGAAGAAGGAGAAGAAACTCAAACACCAGCCAAACACACAGCGAATGGAGACCTCCCTTCTACACCTCATGTTGAAGTTACCGGTCGGCCAGTGCCTGCGCCCCGCCGGGTTTCTGATCCCACCCCTCCGCCTCGCCCTGTCCCACGGGCTCGACTCTCCCGCACAGCAGACAGTCCTGCAGTCGGTAAGTAGTTTTTGCACGTAGTTTTTGCAAGTTTCTAAAGATAGAAGAATCATTTGTTTATATTCATACTCGAAGCTTTTCCTAATATCACAGGTGAAACTCAGAAGCTTCCACTTCCTCCCAAACCCCGAGGAAGGTCACAGTCTCCTGCAAGGTAGCTGAATTTATCTTAAATGCCATTTCACGTGCGTTAATCAAACCTCCATAGTGTTTGTCATGTTGTTGCAGTGTGTGCTGTAATTGTTTAACCCTCCATGCTTCCATGTGGATGTACTTTGTTGTTTTCCTCTGTGTGAACCTCCACTCCGTCACTATCTGTGTCTCACTGTTCAGTGTCACCCATAAACCCAAAGACCCACCTTGGCTCGCGCTGGTTCAGTCAGAACCCAAGAAGAAGAAAGCACCAGCCCCTCCCACTCCCCCTGCTGGACTGGCAACACCTCCAAACACAGGCTCTTTGTCCTCTCTCAAAGGGGAGGGCTCCAGACCCAGCACACCCCCTCAGCCCTCCAACCCGTTCGAGGATGACGACGACGACGACGAAAATAACGAGGGAAATGGGGAAGAAGGGAGCGAGGGAGGAGCACTCCCACCTACGTCGGTGTCTAGTCACCCATGGTACAGCATCACTCAGGCAGCAGACGCAGCGGGTGTAGACACTCCCACTAATAAACAAAGCTCATCCCGCTCTGTCAGTCCTGCAAGCACCAAGAGCAAGAAACGGCCTGCACCTCGTGCTCCTCGGCCACCCACCGGTAACCAAGGTCTGTTTTATCAGATCCACAAACACCAAGAGCATCACCTTTGTGCTTTACAAATATTAAATGGTAACTTAACTATTTCATGTTTTATCAAATGTTTGTAAAGAAATGACAGAAAGAAACATTACAGGTCATTTTCTTTAGTGCCACCTGATTCAGTGGGTTTGTAAATTCAGTGTAAAATAACAGCTGAGAAATTTGAAGTTTATAAAAACACCAATTTGGCTGTGCAATTAAACTGTATGAAAGGAAAGTCCTTTATGAAACATGGCTGTGCCCAAAATTATGCACTAGGATTGACTTTTTCATAGGGCATACTCTTACGTTTACGTCACTTACCATATATTTGTAATTTATCAGTACTTGACTCATCATGAATGAGGTCATTTTACCATGGAAATGTGCTTCTAACTCACGTAACTCAGCTCTCAGGAAGTTATTGATGATGAGCTAACTAGTGTGTCTGGAAAAAAAAAAACATGCTTCTAAATATGCTGAACAATAGTAAAGACATTGAACACACAGTGCACAGTATGGGATTTCATAGTAACATAAGGCTCGCCATTCAGGAGCCATCCTGGTAATGTATTCGGGCAGATATTTGCAACTACTGACAAAGTGTTTGTTGTTGATTGGCTCTGCAAGGGGTACAGGCACTATTGTGCTACAGAATTTCCTGTCAGTTTAGCTGTTCACTCTCTAGTTATGTGTCTAGTTAAACTGCCAGGTATACTGAGTTACGTGTAACAGGACAAATTCAAGTAAGCATAGTCATAGTCATATTTGATTTTCAGTTGCAAACCCTGATTGTGATTGGTCAAGACTGAAGTTTACAACCCAGTGATGTATAATATTGTGTTTTACTTTCCATTTTATCAGTTTAATACATAAAAGGCACATCTGTCCAACTTTGAGCATCCAATCTTCAAAAAGTGTGCAGTATAGTAGTGTGAAGTTTACGTGTTGTTAGTCACTTTAATCCTAGAATAGTTTGTCTGATGTAAATTTAAACGACCTCAAATTTAACAAACAAGTTGGCACTTCAAAAGAGGTGAGCTGAAATGATGTACACAGCTGATTAAATAATAATAAAAAAATTCTAAATAGTCACAAACTAAAAATAGATGAAAAGAGCTGTGTTGCTAATAGATACTTAAAATAATGTTGTATTTTCTTTCCCCTTATCCTCTTTATTCCAACATTTCAATCTGTCCCAACTACTTTTCATTCCTCTTTAATTTCTTCTGTCCCTGCTGTTTTTAAAAAAAAAATAATTTCAAAATCTTTTTTTCTTCTTCAGTTCTCTCTCATTCTCAGCCCTCCTCTTGCTCCCCCTCTCCAGCTCTCAGTACAGAAAGTTTGTCTTCAGGCTCAGACTACAGCTCCTCTCAGCTCCCTTTGGCTGGCGGTGGCAGCAGCGACCAGGAACACAACTTCACCAAAAGCGTCTCCGAGCCTTCCATCTGCTCACCGAACGACTCCAAGCCTTCTCCTTCTTCCTCCTCGACTGAGCATCTCCGTCAGCCTTCCCCAAGCCCCGCCCCTTCTCCAGTACCAGCAAATGCCAGCTCAGCGCCAGCCACTCCACAGACCAGTCGCAACCCAGGGACCAAGGCTCCTCGACCTCCACCACCACGACCCAGCAACCCCAGCCCACTGGCCTCAGAGGCCACCCAGTCACAAAACAAGGTAATGGCACCACCTCCAAACAGAAGACAATTTATATATCAATACACTTTGCACATACTAAAAATCCAGCTGCATCTTTTCTCTTTTTAGCGGATATGTAAAGAGAATCCCTTCAACCGAAAAGCTTCTCCGTCTCCTGCTAATTCTAAAACCAGACCGCCGAAAGGCCCCCGTCCGGCTAGACCCCCGGCTCCCGGTCATGGCTTCCCACTTATTAAGCGCAAGGTAAAAAATAAAAATAAAAACAGACTAATTAAAAATGGAAATAAAACCTACAGAAATGACATCACCACTTAGGAGTAAAACTCCGATGAACTAGTAGTCATGAGGTCCAAACATCCTTCCAGGTCCAGTCAGATCAATACATCCCAGTTGAGGACATCCATGGCGAGATGAGTCAGCTGGAGAAGCAGCTGGATGAGCTGGAGCAGAGGGGAGTGGAGCTAGAGAAGAAACTCAGAGACAACCCAAACGGTATCGCATTACAGTACTTTCTAAGTCCAGTGAAGACCAGTTTTTTGTTCTTTCTGGGGGGTTTTTAAATAGTCATTTCTGACTAATAAAAGCAAATCTGCTTCTCATAAAGAAATGACAGGAGTACTAACATTTGTTATTCATTCTTCCTTCATTTAGATGAAGACGAGGAGCACTTGTTGGTGGACTGGTTCACCCTAATTCATGATAAACACCTTCTTGTCCGACGGGAAGCTGAGCTGGTCTACACGTAAGATATAAATTTTACAGTTTTGGAACGTCATGGCTGGTTTTATTTTTACATATAAAGCCTGTAGACAGATGCTCAGAATAGTAAGCATGAAGTTATATTTTCACACTTACTGTTGCTTAATGTCTTGCTCACTGCAGGGCGAAGCAGCAGAAGCTGGAGGAGAGGCAGGCTGATGTGGAGTACGAGTTGAGGTGTCTTCTCAACAAACCAGGTGTTTGAAACATTTCCATCTGTCCCGGTATTATCTGCATAATAACTGGTTGGGACATTATCCAGACTGGCCTTGTAGTTTCATTTCAGTGGCTCCCAGTAACTATATTCTGTAAAATTATGGTTTACATCATTGAAGTACTCAATGCACATTAAAAAAATAAATAAAAAAATCAATCTTCAGTTTGAATCATTAAGAATCTCTTGGTTAGTTTGTGCAATGAATTAAATGTCAGTATCCCCAGTACTCCAAGACTCATTAATCAGGACTCCCTGCTGACCTGACAGGATGGTGGATGTGCATTTAGTTCATAGTGATTGATGCTCTGCTATTGCATCAATAATTTAGAAACCTTGTGAACACCTACAAAGTGTACATAACTGAAATAAAAGAACAGATTAAATTATTAATCATGCTCTGCTTCTTCCCTTTCTTCTTTCCTTACATTAGAGAAAGACTGGACTGAGGATGACAAGGGTCGGGAGCAGGAGCTGATGGCTGAGCTGGTTACCATCATTGAACAGCGCAACCAAATAGTCAACAGCATGGACCAGGACAGGCAGAGGTAATCGAGTACAGAGTTCATGTTCATCTGTGTTGTGTAGAGACTGGCAGGAGTCTAAATGTGTTTCTGTCACAGGGAGGAAGAGGAGGACAAACTTATGGAAGAGATGCTGAAGAAAAAAGGTGCGATGATGTTTCATCAGATTCATGAATGCACTCTTTTCCTTCCTTTAAATTTTTAATGCATTTTTATTTCTTATTTTAATCCTCATCAGACTTTCAGAAGGATCCAGACAGCGATCATCAGAAGAAAAAAGGGGCAAAGTTTAAACCCATCAAGGTGCTCAAGCGTCTGAGCCATAAAGGAGAATCGGGAAAGAGTCCCAGCCCCCGTAAGGAGAAGAGCTGAACAGCAGAGGACACATCTAGTTCAAGAGGATATTTAAAGGACTCCTATTTTAAGAAGAATAAAGAATTTTGAAAGAAGATTATGACATCTCCTCAAACAGTTTTTAAGCACTTCACAAGTCACCCAGACTCACTCTCATTCTTCCCTTCAGTTACTATTTTCAGTTGCCTTTTAGTGTCTGACAGCAAGTGCTTTAAAAAGCTTAGGCTCTGAATATTCAAACTAGTGACATGTTGGGTGGGTTTCTGTATTATTGCACTGATTGCTTGTGTTTTTGCTTTAACATCGCTGCATTGCACAGTGACTCTGCCCTGTAGGCCTTCAGCAAAGATGTGATTTGTCAGCTTACGTTGATCCCTGATATCCTTGAGTTTTTAGTTTTACTTACACCCCCTTGAGTAGTGGTCTCCTTTGCTCCTTCAAAGGTGCACGTATGGATATTTGAGGTTTTATGTCATGTTTGGTTTGAGCCTGTGGTACTAGTAGAAATAAGTTTGTTATTTTTGTTTTTTTCAGATGAAACTTGCTTCAAACTGCAGCACCTACTCTTGAAAAGCTCAATCAAAGACTTCTAGCTGCTATATATACAGATATATTTTATTTGTGTGTGTATTTTAGTTTCTTCAGTAGTAGTTTTACAATTGTGTTGGTGCTTGTCATCAAAGCATTACACAAACATAGATATAGTATTTATAAGTGGGTTAGACTGGAGGAGAAAATTAGAGGAGTAACGAACTGCAGAAAAAACCAAACTGCTGGTTAGTTTTAAAGGGGACTTATTCATTTCCAGCTCCAAGGAAAAGCACGATAGGTGTCCTTTTAATATGGAAGGTAGCAGATGCAATAATGAATTTCAGAAAAAGAAAATGTACAGTATTTTATCAGCTGTAGCAAAAGCCCAGTTTATAACGGTTTTAACTATCGAAGGATGGACCTGAGGTATGCAATCATTAATTTATATTTTACTATGCCTTTTTATGCGTTTGTGTTTTGCCTTAAAGTAGTTTATATCGAGTGCCATTTATTTTATTGCATACATCGTTAGTTCGAGCTAATGTAAACGTGTTTACTCATTCTGTTCGTGTTTTCGTCTCTTAGATGATGTATTTGTCTTGTGTGGCTGTGTCTGTTGTCTGTTTCTGCTCTGTGCCTAACTTCCTGTCCAGCTGAAACAAAGGGCTTCTTTGCCACCACATTTTTGTCATCTTGTACATTGTCCTAAAACAGCAGCAGGATTGTGTGAAATACTGACACTGGGAGGCAGAGGAATAAAAGAAATTCACACAGTTGGGTAGATGTGTGTTGTATTTACTGGTGTGCTGCGTGTGTCTGTGCAGACATCACGCTCGTAAGTCTCTGCTCTGACTGAAGGTATGTCTCTTGCTTGAAGAGAAACAGACCGCCCGGTCAAAGACGACAGTCAGTCTTCTTTGTTGGCTGCACTTTCTGTCCTCTCCGTCTTCGTGTCAGATTTGGGAATGTGGGATTTTTCCATTATCTCCATTTCTCGTATTTTCTGTTATTAGAACCAGGACACATTTAAGTGAATCCGATCTCATCCTCGTTCAGTTTAAACTGCTACTGATCTGTCTCGCCACTGAAATATATTTATTAAAATACAATACTAAATGAACATAATGGCGGCTTGAGGCAGACTGTTTACCTGAGATATCTCAGTGTTGATGATGTCGATATAATCTTTCTCCTGACCCAGGGAGGCCATGTCTTCCAGAAACTGTCGTCTTTCCTGTATTTCATTCAGAACTGCAGGAAAAACGGAACGTGGTATTACTCTGAGGGTCAGTGAGCACATTACATCTTGTCATGAGGCTCAGAAAATATTCCCTACAAAGACAAATTCCAGTTTTTCAAATGTATCTTCTGTTGCACTAAAAACACCCCAAGGTGAGTTCCATGCACTTCCATTACAATCTAGAAGGCAGACATTTCTGGAGCTGAAATCTTCAAAGCAACTCCCAATAAAAGAATTTAGATTGATAAACGGCACGACAGGCAAGAGGAAAACTGGGGGTTAAAACTATCCCTTTAAAATTCAAATATGATGTGTTGGTGTAACCACTCCATCTCATCTGTTTTGCTCTGCAGTCAGCCTCACCTTCCTGATAGCGATCCATCTTCTTTGGTACTTCTGAGCTCTGATGTTGAGGAGGTTTCTGAGAAGATCCCGCTCCGGGCTGCTCTGTCCTGAGCGCAAAGATGTTCTGAAGCTTCCTCTTCTCTTTCTCTAGGTCTCCTTGGATGACATGAAGGAAAAGATGAGCAAAACGGAGCCTGAATGTTTCTCAGGGTGCAGAAAATGGAATAAATAGAGAAAAAAAGGAAAGAAATTGGGAAAATCGAAGGGATGAATGACATGTAATATACACAAACTGAAATTTATGTCAGTTTCAAGAACGTACGTGTTGGACCAGGACGAAACTCTTCTCTCTCGTAGCTGTTCCCAGACCGACACGCCTTGGCGGTGCGTTTGTGAGTGTGGACTGGCCAGCGTTTCTGGACAGATTTACCAGGAGGAGAAGACTGTGCCAGATCAGAGGTCAGAGGCAAAGCTGTTTCACCTGAAGGAGAAAATTTTACAACAGCAAAAGTTTTTTGTTTACACAAAATGAAGTGTTGCTAAAAGTGTGTCTATGCTTTTTTTCAAATCCCATATTTTCAGTCTGGGACTCTTCCAGACTAGCTTTGCATGATTCACAGTTCAAAGAATCTCTGTGAACGGTGTCTGGGCTAGGCCGAGGTTCTCGATCATTTGACAGGGGTACAGAGTATGGACCTAGCTTCTCCACACTAAAAGGAGTCAGCTGAGGATGGTTGAGTATCTGAATAGGACAGGGAGGTGTTTTGGTGGTGTCTAGCTGGAAAGAGACCCGGAACAGACAAGCTATAGACATTGTGTCACTCGGCTTGCCAGGGAATGCCTTGGAACAAGAGGTGGTGGCTGGGAGGAGAGAGATCTGGGCATCTCTGCCTAGATCACTGTCCCTCCAATCCAGACTCTGGGTGTCTGCTCCTCACAAACAGATTTGAACAGCTGATCTCAGGACATCATGCCCGAGTGTTAAATCAGTCTGAAGTCCAATAGTAACAGTATATGGCACCATAAGGGCTGAAATCATGATGGCAATATGTCATATGTACAGAGTGGAATATTGTTATTAACTTCTAAAATTTTGACTTCCGGTACAACTATATTTTAAGTATAAATATAAGAAAATACTGTCACGAGACAGTAACAAACTTACTCTTTGGCTGTTTGTCGATCTGTTTTCTCTTGAGGCTGGTGACCCTTGATTCCTGCTTCAACACTGAGCACAGAAACAGAACAACATGAATACACAGCGCAGGCTTCAGCAACGGTAAATGGAGACACAAACAAATTGAAGAACAAATGTTCTGACCATGAAAAGCTCACATGGTGTGTTTACAGGAGTGACAATGACACCGAAGTGCCTCACGCTCAGAGCGAAAGGTGCCGGTGGCTATATTCAAATCTGGAAACCTCAACTTCCCTCTGACTCAGGAGAGGTTTGAACTCAAACATGCCTGAAACCTTTGGAAGAACTGCTTGAAGACTAAAGTAATCCAAGACCATCAGCACATCTGAATTGAACAAATCTGGGCAGTCTGTGGCGGACTGATTTCAGCCTGTCAACACTAAACTTTTCATTCAAACTGCTGCACTGATATCATCATGTATCTATGCTAGAATATGCAAGAGCAAAATTTAAGGTTTTTATTGATGTTTCTATTGTGATATCAGTTTTTTGGAGCACAGCTTACATCTCAGCGTGTCCTGGGTCTCCTTGCTGAACTGTGTGGCTCTGGGGCTGTTCCACAATCCCCTGCTAGCTGTAGCTTGTGAGGAAGTTTCCATCTGCAAACTAATACACACACAGAGAACATTACAACCCAGAATACCATTGTTTTAGATCAATTAATGATGCCCTTATTCCTGAATTTAACGTGGTCTATGAATGACTTCAACACGAAAGCTTAAAAAAAACGTTCTAGAGGCGAGACAAATATCGTAAAGTAAAGATTATATTAATAATCTAATATTAATTACTAAGAACATTAATAAAGCTTACCTCGTATTTTTATAAGGAAAGGCCAGTCTTTAAAAAAAAAAAGAGACCAACCTCAAACCCAGGAAGACGGCAGTAACACTTTGTTGCTATAGCAACCAAATAACAAAAGCCCCGTTTTAATTCACTGAAATATTTTTTTTTTTAAGTGCGAGAGAGACAGAGAGAGAAAATAATTACTATTAAACAGCACTTTTAAAAAAAAATTTTTTTTTGTCAGTTTTTAATATATTGCACGTTTACCAATTGTTTTAAGACAGTGTTGCAGTGCCAACTATGGCCACTAGAGGGAGACAGATTATTGTTTTTGTTACCGTTTTAATGGCTTCCATTAGTTACTGATTTTATTTTCTTGTTTATTATTTTCGTCACCAAGAGTCTATTGAACATTTTTTTTATTCTGTTAATATATATACAGACAGGAATTCAGGAATTACTAGAAGTGTCAACTAGAAATTGAAATAAATAAATACAATTTTTATAGAACAAAAGACTCATGGATCACCAAGGTATTGATGTTATATCATTAAAACTACAAGGGACTTGAAAAAAAAAAATAATTAAGAAGAGTAACGCAAACTAATTACTAATCATGAGACTGTGAGAATTGAACTTTTTTTAATAAAATAGAATAGAATAGAATGGCCCTTTATTGTCATTGTACATATACGATAAAATGAATGTGTCTGGGACCATTAGGCAGCCGATCACTGAAGCTTTCAGCCAGCATAGTGAATGCCTTATGTGTAGTCGTCACTCAGGAGACTCTCAAGAGAGAGTCTTTATCATTGGCGGGCAAGTCATCGGGTGTCAGCAGCAGTCAGGGCATCATTATCTGTGGAAATACAGCAGCCTGCATTTGCTGAATGTCTGCAGATAAACAGCAGCCAGAATATAATCACCTTTCACACATAGGTCTTCTCAGAAGTCACACGTCCTCACTGGGAATACAGACACAACCTGTGTGCATGAGTGTGTTCAACTGTAAGCAGCAAAACACGAAGAGGTTCGCTTTCTGCTGTAGATTCAAACAATTAAAATGATTATATATCCATTATTTGTTTGAGTATATGTTTATATGTCAGTCACCTGTTTTTAGGCATTTACACAATCATATTAAAATTATACAAGTTGCTTTTTCAAATTATATATATCTTTTCTTTTTTCAATTAACATGTCTATCAACATTAAATGTGCATAAAACGTCTCTGTACGTGTGCCCACACAGTTTGGACTTTGTGCCAAAGCATGCTTAACTAGATAGCGGCCTTTCATCTGATAACAGCCAATGATCTGTTTACTTGTGAATGAAAAATAACTGAGTGTGTGCTATCTGTCTACAGGCTTAATTTTACTGCACTTTAAAGGCATTTGTGTACAGATGCAAAGGGTGGATGCTAGTTCAGTAAACTTAGATGATGTTTTCAGCATTAGTTATTCCCTTTTTTATTTATTTTCAACTATTTGCAGTGACTGTTACTATCTAATGACTTTGTTATTTTTTTGTATCATTTCAAAACTGCTCGTTCAGTTTTAATGCAGCAGCTGTTTAATCCTGTTATGGCTAGTGTATCATATTTGATACATGCGTTTTTAACTCAACATCATTAGCATGATTTTGTTTCCCTGAAATACCTGATGTATACTGTCAGACACATGCAGTGCTACAAAAATGCCAGATATGGCAAAAATGATACGAATTAAAACTCACATATGCAAATTTGTATGAATTAATTAATTAATTGTTTAATTTTTCAAAACGGTTCAATAGGCTCTCCAGCTTAAATAACAGTTACATTTCCTGGCAATTATTCCATGATTCAGGGTGTACCGGGTGTTGTTTGCACCTTTTGGAGATTTTTTTTTCTTTCTTTTTTTGACATGTTCTACTTACAAAATAAAAGTTTCCAGTGACAAACCAAAAAGTTTCTTTTGTGTTTCAGGTGTAAACAGTTAACAACTGTTGCTTTAGACCTCCCTCATCATTTGACTCCCTGTGAAGCCTTAAAAAATTTGTGTGTAAAAACACAAGTGTAAAATGATTGTTGAGCATATTTACGTCAGTGACCGACCGTGTTAGTGATAATGATTTATCAAATTTGAGCTTTTTTTGGTCTTTCCTCAGATATAGAAGGTGAGAGGAAGGCTTGACGCTTAATGTTTTTTCAGGTTTTATTGCTCTGAATCCCAAACAACAGGAACACAGTGTGCTGAGGTCAGATAGTAGAGTTTCTTAGGGTTTATAAATGACCGGTCTTAAAGGAACCAGTGAAGTAATTTACACGTACGCTCCACCTCCTAACGGTCGAAACCTACATGAAAACGAGAGATTTGAAGTTAGACTTGCAGCTGACAGAGATAGACAAGAGAGAGGAGGGAGAGATAGCAGGCAAGCAATGACGAAAAGGAGGCAGCTCTCTGTGGCCTGTTTGCACTGAGTGGACTGTAACTGGGATGAGAGGCCTGGTGAGCTGGAGTCTGACTTCCTGTTAGCTGAGGGTGAGGTGGGCATGTAAAAAAAAGAATACAGAAGTATCCAAAAGAAAAGAGAAACTTTCCTGTTGCTGTTACACCTGCTGCCATGTCAGAGTGCTTGATGGCTGTTACCCAGGCTGTGCTCCCTTCCTTCAGCTCCTTCTCCAACCTCTCTCACTCCAGTGACAATATGAAAGTAAGTAGCATGTTCACTTCGAATATTTGAATCTTTTAGTGAAATATAGTGACTCACCTTTCATATTGTGTGACCATTTAATATTTAGTTAACACATGTGTGTGCTTTTACTACGAAAGTGACCGAATAATGCTCAAAATTAAACTGCTACAGAAATGACTCTTAAGTTTTTATTTGCTCTAAAGGGCTCTAAAAATATATTGCATACAGTTTCAAGATGAACTTAATTAATTTACACTTTATAGCTTTTTGTAAAGTCTTGCTCGTATTGCATTATGTATTGTGCTGTTTTATATGAAAAAGCAACGTAATCACAATGTAAAGAAAGTCTGCAGGGAGCAAAACTGTTGGTTTAATAAATAATTTATTGAATATCTTTAACGATAGCTTTGGGCTAGTATTACAATAATACACGCGTGTGAGAGCCATCAGCATTTATCACCACATTGGACAGAAATCAATGCATTTTTTTTTTAAAAGAAATTAAACTAAACTGAACTAAATCAGTAATAAAGAAAAGTTACACAGCTCGTCATTTTCCTTAACTGCCCAATGGCTTCGGAAAGTCTGAAAGTTTTACAATTGAATACAAGTCATTAATCATTCAAATTTGTAACAGAACCCAAGAGTGGAAATGTCCATAAAGATAGAAGTATGTTGAGATGGAAGCTGTTCTTTTTACACAGAAGTAAAAATAATATTGTTGTAGTTCAAAAATACTCTACACTTGAGGATTTTGTGCCTTTGCAGATCCACCGTGATCTACAAATTTTGATCTACATGTGATAACAATAGTCTGTCTGTACATATAAAAACTGAGACATATTACTGAAATTGCACATAGTTTTCTCAAACCACCTCACAGTAGTTATTACGCAACAATTTTTACTTGTCTGGTCCGTTTTAAATCAGATTAGGCGTTTTGTGGCCCTAAGCAAGAAGCTTGACTCACTGGTGCAAGTGCTAGGAAAATCTACTCATTCTATGAAATTCAGTTGAATTTATTATGGGCTTATGTTATTATTAGGTTATTCTGAGGTTGACAAAATAAGTAATCTAGTTTGTATATTACTGAAAAAATTTGGAAGATACCCTCTGTGAACATTTAAGGATGTTCTTGGTTTATATAATCTTATAATTCTCTCCAACAGGTGTGTAAGTCAGATGGGTCTCTCCCTTTAGACTCTCCAAGCACTAAACTGTCACCAAAGAGCTCTGAGCAACTGCAGGTCTCTCAACAAATGGCAGAGGAGCTCCTGGATGATGACAGCCAAGCATCTTGGGACATTGAGTTCCTGCTGTCAGAGTGGAGCAGCCCTTCCCCCGATCCCAGCCCCTCTCTCAACAACAGCAACCAACTGCTTCCGCAGTTTGACCCAAACACTGCATACCAAGAGACGAGCGCGCTTAAGGACCCATCAGGACAGGAGAGTCTGGAGATGACCAGCGGCAGCCTCATGGCTGAGCTCATGTCCCCTGCTGCAACCACCACAGTCCAGCCAGAGCTGTACCAGCGTGGTTTTAATGACGACCAAACAGGTCGGACTTTATTTTCTAATGTACATAACGTAAATCAGTTTGACTTCTCCCAAGGAGGAAGTGTTGAAAGACACAGCAGAGGAAGCCTCAGTAAGGTCGCAGCATGGGACTTCAACCCCTACTATCACCACCACCAACAGCAGCAGCAGCAGCAGCCTCCCATGGTAGCCATCCCCGAAAACAGGTTCATCCGACCTCAGCCTGTGACCCCTGACTCTCGACACTACAACTACTTGTCCCACTTTAACCACAATGCCAGCCTTTACTGTGACTACAACCACAGCCAGGGGCATTTGCCCCTCCACCAGCAGCCTCTGCTGGTTGGACAACAGCTGCCCCCTAGTGGGTTGGAAGGGAAGCGTGGCAGAAGAGCTACAGGGAAAAAGAGACCAGCCATCCACAGCTGTGAATACCCCGGCTGCAGCAAGACCTACACCAAGAGCTCGCACCTCAAGGCTCACCTTCGCACCCACACAGGTAACCAAAGAAACAACTGTGATCTTTAGCTCGTGGTTTAAATGATGCATTTTTTTAAAACTACTATCTGCTTTATTACTTATTATCAGGTGAAAAGCCTTACCACTGTTCATGGGAGGGCTGCAGCTGGAAATTTGCCCGCTCGGATGAGCTGACGCGTCACTACCGCAAGCACACGGGTCAGAAACCGTACCAGTGTATGCTCTGTCAGAGAGCCTTCTCCCGCTCAGACCACCTGGCTCTGCACATGAAGAGACACAACTGAAGCTCTTGCATATACACAAACCTACACCTCTGCCATTATAAGACATTAAAAGTAGACAAACTTTGTCTGAATTTAGGACCTCAAAAGTCAACTCGTGTAGATGTTTTTGGTATACTTACAAAACAAATGAGATAAGTCAAATTCAAACTAATTCAAACCCCTTCAGCATCGGAAATGATTGATAATCTGTCACTTAAAGAGTGGTAATTAGCAGTAATTAGAAGAGTAATCCACATATGATGGACAGAAAAAGATGGAGCAGGGGACTTGCTGCAGGCATTGTAGCAGGTTTATCTCCTTTGTCTCTCTCTATCACACATATTTTAAATTTGAGAACCTTCAATGGTGTTTCCCTGTTCTTGAAGGGCACCACTTCTATGTTTTTATTATAAAACTCTGCTGTAGTAGCACTGCATGAGTCACAGTTCAAAACAAAACTTCATCTTATACTAAATCTTGGTGCAGCGCCTCATGTTATCCCTGATCTCAAAGAAGCCATCTTTGAGACCAGGCTGCTCGTCATAACCAGAAATTTTAAACAGCACATGGGTGGGGCTTCTGTGCTAAGAGGACAATTTTAGAGATATCTACTTTTGTGACATCAAACAAAAGAACTTGTCGAAACTGAGAGTTTAGAGTCTGACGCCTGAACATTGAGCTGATAGGATGACTCACACATACACTGACCCCAATATATGAAACCTTAGCCTTATTTAACATGAGAATTCACTATTGTTGGCAGAAAATATTAGATAGACAGATAATATTAGGTACCCTTTAACCATCACATCTACATATTTGAGCACAACAGTTACCTTAAACCTTAAATCAAAGACTTAGTCCTAACTTAACCAGGCAGCATGTCAACCAGAAGAAGATAACCTTTGTAAAATAAGCATGTCTAAAGTTATAAGAGCCACTTTTACAAACACTGTACACACTGTGGGTTTACAGACAGTGGACTTAAACACTAACAAAAGACCTAAAAGTGTTTGTAACATTGGTTACAAGATGATACACAATAGTGTATCCAGAACTCACAGCTTACTGAACAAAGCCATGAGTGCTTATTAGCCATGCTTAATTATGTCAGCACTGAGATGATTTTGCGATGATATATTCATCTCATATTCTGTTTCCCTTAGAGCCAAAGTAAGATGAAGTACTGATACTTGGCAGATTTTGGTCAAGTACAAATATCAATGTTTCTTTTCTTTCTTTCTTTTTTAAATCCCCCCTTTTTGTGCAAGGGAAAGAAAGAATACTGCACTGCAGTATGATTTTATTTCCTTAGAAAGTGTAAAAATGTAATCTTATAACTAAAAATCTATTAAACTGGGTTCTAGACAGTTTAAAAGGACCACAACACTGATGTGACACAACAGTTAAACATCAAGCAGTCAGAAAGAGAAATACTGACCCATACCCATGAACTGGTGTGTCCAAAATGATAACAGAAATATGCCTTAAATTATATGTAAAGCAAACTAATATGGGGTTATTTTTTTATTTTAATTTTATTTTTTTTTTACATATTTTTAAATAAAAAATAAGCATTTTGCTAAAGCTGTAAATAATCAGCATTTTTCTGAGCTCTCTGTTGTCATTAAAAATAAGCAACATATTTATTGTCATGATCTTTTACATCAGCAGAAGATACTATATTATTTGTAAAATATTTTTATCTCAAGAGGGTTGTTAGCATTGTTATGTTAAGAATTGTTAATATTGTCTTAATTCCAACAATAAAGACTTTTAATTCTGTAAAACTGTTTGTCAGTCTAGCCTGATTTTTAAAAAAAAAAATAAAAAAAAAATCACAAAACCATAAAGCTGGGACAAAATTATTAAGAAATACTATAATATTTGTCAGAATATTGTTATGTTAGTCTCATGTTAGTCTTTCCAGATTATAAAGACAATAACATTGCAAAAAGCAACTGATTTTCTTTCATTCAATGGTTTATTAGTTACTTTACTACTCTTTTTGCAAAACAGGCCACAATTTATGTCTTTGTCAGTACTGCAAAACCGCATTTTTTCAAAGTCATTCAGTATGTCAAACTGGACCCTCCAGTGGGCCGGTTCTGGTCCGTGGGCTGAATGTTTTACACCCCTGCCCTTAAATATTGTTTGCCTTACAGCAAGATTAGGAAGAATTGTCCATTTCAAGTCATTTGGGGTTATCAAAGAGAGTAAAAACACATTTTCCATTTTCCAAGAGGTAGAATGCACTAAGGTTAATATCAGCATTTGACCTCTAGATGTCAGTGTTCTGTTATCACATCGGTCCTCCAGGCTGCAGGCAGGTATCAGCAGGCTGTGTCTGCTGTGTTTCTAATCTGGGTAAGGGTGAGGTAAGGATGGGGATCTGCTTATGTAACACGGTGCACTGATTCATCCTGATTATGTCAGATGATGGAGTTCATCATCACATTAAGAAGCTTCCTCTCCCTCCATCTAACAAATATATAAAATGTTGTGTACCGCATACCCTCAGGAAAGACAAACAGACTCACAACCTCACTCACTTACCAACATCTACAACACATGCTTAAGCATACACATTCAGCAATGAATCTGCACTCCTCTGTAAACAAAGTTAGAAAAACCACTGCTGACCTAATGTGATCCACAACAAAGCATTAATATTGACAGTATTTTTAGTTGCATAAAAGATCACAGAGATTCTGAGGCTTTGGTAAAACATCAAAAAACAAAAACAAACAAAAAAAACAGAGAAAAGCACTAAAGCGGATTTGGTGCATGAACATATTTTAAAATGAGAGATATTCATTTTAAAATCAATTATTGTAATTGCAAGTTTCCACTTTGTAAATGGGTTTAACTTCCAGAGCATGATACTGAAGTGATGTAATTTTGTACAAAAGCCTTTTTGTAACTTTTTATGAACTTACCTGGAAATACTACGTCCTTCGACAGACTCAATAAAATTCACGAAATTCCTCTTTGGATATGAAGTCTGACGTACAGTTAATTTAACCCTCATGTTCTGGATTTTCTGGTATGTGAACAGGAACAGTTATATCTTTACCTCTCATGAGACCAGTTATGCAATCATACAAATGTTTTGCAGGACCACAAGCAGCCCAATCAAGGCAACGGTTAGTTTTAGAGTTTGATCTGTACTAGAGATTAAGACTGAGCTGCTACAGCTAGGTCCACTTTGATGTGCTATCATGGCTAAGACTGGCTTCTTAATCCTGCTAATCAGGGACAACATAATGAATGTTGAGCAGAGAAGTTAACTAGCTAGTACATGCATCAACACATAAATGTCCTAATCAGAGCCAGAAATAGCTACATGAAGTAAATAGTGCCTTTTAATCTAAGTGCTAGAAAGTGCTTAAAAGGGACCTAATATGGTCATTTCCAGCTCTATAACTATATTCTTGGTAGCTCTGCATGAGCAACAGTTCAAAATAAACCTTATTTACCTTATGCTTGGTCTTTGTGCAGTCGTGGTCTACTATATCATGGTCTACTATAACCTGTTTTGCTCTTGTTTTTTCTGATTGGGTGCCTTCCAAAAAAACAGAAGGTTTGAACAGCAGGTCGGTGGGGCTTCTGTGCACAGCCAGAGCTGTGTTCTTGAGATGAGCATTTTGGAGACTACTTGCAGATATACTCACTACATTATTTGAAATTTTGGTCAGAATGAGGTCAGAAATGAAATGAGCAGAGCCAATGAGAACTATGGAAGCGAACTGATAAGAATTTAATGATTCCGATTCTATTATCAATTCCAGTATCGATTCCTTATCAATTCTCTTATTGATTCTCATTGGGTTCTCTTTGGCTCCACTTTGCTAAGCAGCATATCAAAGACATTACATTCATTCATGCATATAAATGGCATGCTAGGGGTCAAATGTTTGTTCATGTTGGAGGTATTTCTCCTCTTTATTGTGATCACCGTTGGGGTCATTACTCAAAAAAAAAGGTAATATATTGTACAGAACATTTTTCTTAAATGTTAGTTTTCTTAAAGATACGTTACATAATTACTCCAAGCAGAAAGTAATTCATCATGCTACTCGTTTCATTACTTTCATGTTACTCTGTAAAATAGATAAAATGCAGTGTCTCATAATTACCATTTAACACTGTAGGCTACGGTCCCTCACACCAACACAAATCCCTATCCACATCATCTTTGTCTTAGTATTTAGGTTGGAACACAAAGCCAACAGAACCATGCAAAAATGAAAACCTGCCAAAGTGATTCTACTATAGAAACATGACCAAGTAGAAACAGAGTCTGCAGCCTGACTGCTCATCTGTTTGTTACCTGTTGAAGTTCAGGGTCTGGCTGCTGTATTGGGGCTGGCAAACACTCACTTCAGCATCACTCTGGCCGCTTGGCTGGCTTAGTGCTAGCATGCTGTCTGTGTAGATGCTTGCAACAGGCTGAAGTTGCGTTGGCAGCATAATGCAACTGTTTCTGTGTTGGATGCAGTTTGCACTTTACTCATCCTTTTGTGCAGTAATAATAATAATAATAATAATATGTCCATAAACACACTTCAGACTGCGCCACTATTTACCTCCTTGGATACAGTTGGATTTTCCAACAGGACAATAATCCCAAACACAGATCAAAACTGTTATAACCAATGAGGCAGGCTGGACTCAAAACGCAAGCTAACATGAAGCTTGTGGAATGGCCTTACCTCCATCCAGATCTGTATCAAGAAACAAACCAATTTAAGTGAACTCTAGCAATTCTGCCATGAGACAGGTCAAATACCCAACCAGAAATTTGCCACAAGCTTGCTGACAGCAACCAAAAAGAGTCTGGTCATGGTGCAGCTTGCTAAGGGACACTTAACCAAGTATTCGTATGAATGTATATGCATTAATTCAAATTTTTGCACCCAGTATTTTCTTTTAAGTAATTAAAGAACAATTCAAAGAAATAATTAAATGCCCCAAATTACCATCTCATTCATGCCCATGATGAGCGCATCTGTATTAACATATAAAATATGACTAATATTAAATAGGCCTCTTTTGGCCTTGACTGTTTGTCATTACATAATCAAGGAGTCATACACTTACTCATGCACTGCCATGCAAATTGCAAGGTGCAACGTAAGGTGTTCTGCCATTGGGATCAAACCACCAACCCTGTCATAAGATGGAAAACCTGCTTTATCACCTGAGCCACACCACCCTCAAGCAATCATGATAATTTTAGAGCTAATAATAATCTGTTCCTCACTCATACAAAAGATGTTCCACATCATCAGATAAGTCACGTCACAAATATGTTAGTGATGGTCATGAGGCTCCATCTGCAGTCTATTTCAGTGCAGTGTTCAAGGGTAAGTGATTTGGGATTTAGAGGTGACATGAGGATAGAGGCTCTGGCCTGTAGTGCCCTGAAAGAACAAACAAACTCTGAAACAAATCTGCTTTCTACTTCCATGTTCTACTTCCTCCGTTCATGGTTACATAACGTTATAGTTTTAGAGAGGGTAAGTTAACCCATTGATTGGAGTGATCCTATCTCTGAGCATGACAGGAGTGTACTAAACAAAGACATTATTATAATGCATGTGACCAGGCCAAGGCTTAAACACCATGTGGCACAAACAATGACAGTAATGTAATGTTTTTCAGTGCATTCGATTTCTTTTAGCTTATTCCGCCACATTTTTTTTTGTAAATCCCCAATGCAAGGCCATTAATGGAAAAGACTCATTAAATAATTTGATTTGATTGTTTTATATAAAGAAGGATATTTTCTTCCTCCCCACCACCCACATGAACCACAGAAAACAATTTAAATGCTGCATTGGAAGAAAGGTTTACTGAGGACAGAAGCATAATTAAATCCTCCTCTTTCTTGTTGTCCCCCCCCCCCCTAACAAGATTCGTCATTTCAGTCACTTATTTAATCAAATTAAGGAGAGGGAGAAGGAAACAAGGAAACTTTCCAGATAAGCAAGCTCACATCTGGAAGTACCGACAGTTGTGCTTTAATAAGCATCAAAATGTAACCGTGGTAAGTCTTTAGAACTCAAACCAAAAAACAAATTCTTTGATTATTTGGCATCTGTCTATACCTGTTTTACTGGATTTCATCTTGTATAATTCATTAATTCCATTTAATATATTTAATTACCTTTTTTTCATAGATTACATCCTTTTATTATTATTATTTAAACAATGGAGCACATGCAATATACACACAGCATATTATAGAATTAATATTTTAGGATCTCTGCTTCTCCAACGAGCATTTTATTAATGGATTTTCTCTGCATTATTAAACCCCGCTGTTTCAGGCCTCTACAACATCTGTATTTTTTACAAAACAAAGGTAGCATAATTTTTGACTGGTAACTGTCCATATGGTATATAATATAAGGATTTCTAAATGTTGATAAAGTAGTCCCACTCGGTGTGTTTATTCTCTCTCTCATCGAATTCAGTTTGATTATTTTAAGCCAGTATGAATGTGTGGAATTATTTACTCTTTGTCTGCAGTTACACAACCTCACATAATGAGAATCTTGGCCTGCTGTCCGAGAGCAGGATGAGGATTAGAGCGCTGAAAGCCGCTGCAGCACTGAGACTGTTGAGAAGGACTGCGAGTCCAAATGAATCAAAGGAAAAGCTGGGAGAGGGAAGAGGGAGAAAGACGGAGCGGGAGGGGGGGGGTTATCCGCCTGATTTGAACTTGAGCATACACACACAGAGTCAAACAAGGCCACAGAACACTGTGCACCGGCAGTCAATTACTTTGTACCTTTGTTTTTCAAAGAGCTAATGAGGCTTTGCGTACACATGAATGCATATGCAACAGGAAGCCTTCGCTGACATAATGAACCGCCTGTTTTTAAATTTTAATCCATGCATTTAGGACGGCAACTCGATAAAACTAGGAGACTCACAATTACGATAAAAATGGTCAGCAGCAGAGGCAAAATGATCCTCTTTTAGTCTTTAGACTTTTCATTAAAGGAAACCTGTTATAGTCATTTCCAACTCCAGAGTAGCTTTGCATGATTTATAGTTTATAATAATCCTTATCTTCCACTTTGCCTCCGTGCAGGTCCTTAGTATCTGGTCAAACAACAACAAGTCAAACAGCAACTTAAAACCTACAGTAAAACATTATATGTAAAAGAAAAAGTCACCAGGTTTTTACTTTGTTAAATACAGCATATTAAAAGTGTTCTTTTGGAAAAATCGGTAACTAAAAGCATCCCAGATTATTCATACTGCACTTAATGATTATAATGCAAAACTCCAGTTTTCTCGAAAGGCTTCATATGCCCCTAATTAAGTTTTTTTTAACATGCTTTTTGAAGAGGAAATGAATTTAATTTTCACTTGCTTTTGTTACAGTTTTTACATACTGCTGGTTACTTACAGTATACATAATACTTTAAATGTGCTAACCAGCTATGTGATTTCAGTTCACTTCAGTTTATTTTTTATACCCCAATGTCACATGTGGAAGTTAAAAGGACATCACAGGTATAAAAACATATCAAGCCAAAAATGGCTGACAGGTTGTCTACACATCAGAACAGACGGTTAAACAAAACTATTCTCTGCATCTGCCATATTCATGAATGGGGATGACTCTTATCAGTACAGTAGTATTATTAAGTTAAAATGGTAGTTAAATGTCAGCATAAAAAAGGGTACCTTGAAATTACTTTGCTTCCTTAAGATTTTGAGGTAGGCTGTTCCAGAGTTTGAGGGAATGAACTGCAAAAGCTAAAGTATTTGGTAGCTAATGATTTGGCAGGGGTCGTCAAACTATCAGACATAAGATGACCCAAGACTATAAGATTTTGCATCAAAATAAAAGTATTTCAGAATCAATTCTGTAGGATTCTAGAAGCCAGTGCAGCTTTGGTAAGAGTGGACATGTGTTACTGTTTCTAACGTTGACATTTTTATGCATGAGTTTATACTGCATGTAACTGGTGAACTCTGTGTTATGCTAGGTCAGGTAGTTTACAAGGTTCAAATGAGGACTCAAAATGTTATTACGTGCGTTGATATTTTGCACAACATTTCACTTACATAATCCCCGGTGCAGAGTGGACACGTCGCCAGTGAAGCATGTCCACTGATGCTGGTTGATGTTATGACTTAAATCTTTAGTTCAATACACAGGGACACGATAAGAGTCATGGTGGATCAGAGCAGGTGTTCAGAGGTGAGTGTGTATGCACACCTACACAGTATCTGATTACAAACTCTCCTCTTCATTGCAAATTACTTTGTTTTGGCAGACGTGAGAGAGTTAAAGCGAATCACTTTGGTACTGAAGAATAGTTATATCCAACTGTTTTGCAAATGCAGAACACAAAGTGCTGAATTCATTACAAAGGATACTTAACTTTAGACATTTCTCCAAAAAACTCCATTTAAATTGGAAACAGCTTACATTACAGGTTCTATATCCATCATGACTGTGATGGCAGAGCTGTACCTCAGGCCTACATGGAAATGTGCCAATACCTGCTGGGAGGACTACCGTGGACTTTGACACACATGTTCACCTCCCCTTCTGGGTGAATTATAGTAACCCCTGTGACCCCTTTTATTTTATCTAGAACCACCACCAGGTCTAACACGATATAACATTTCCAGAATCCTAGCTTCCTTAGGGGCGAGTTAACATGCTAGCATGCAAACTTGCTAGTCTAACATAGGGAAAAAGTGCTGCACATCCATCATCTAACCTTATTTACAGTTTGCTGCTCATTCAGCAAAACGTTTTTGCTCCAGCCTCCAAAACCTCTGCGGTACGTTGCAGCAATGCACCCCTGGATCGTATCTGCTCTGCAAAGTTCCTAGAAACATTTCCACAGTCACACTGTTGTCACCAAATTTTTGGTGAAAAAAAAAAACAAAAAAACAAATAGTGAATTTTAGTTCATGGGTCCACATTGCTCTCAAGCGGGTGGGAACAGCAAACCTGTTACATAATAGGGTGACCAGATATTGCAAATGGAGTATGGGGCAAAAAGTATGTCTGTTTGTGACAATGCTGGACACATTAGAAACGCTGAAAGGAACTTAGTGTGTAAGGGTCATGTTTTATTTGAATGCAACCTTACGAAGTGTTATTAGAAAGCTTGAAGCTAAGATAAAGTTGTTATCACCATGGCAATCCAGTCAGAATGGAAAGAGAACAGCCATCAATGATTGGGCAGTGGGACTGGCTTTATTTCCCTTTACATCAAAGGTAACTTAACTTAAAGACACACATGGACTGCTAAACTCCGAAAGAGAAAACAAGGTTGGACGTTAACTAATTAACTTAAAGGTTTAAACTCAGAAAAACAAATCAAACTCACCTCAGCTGCCACCCACTGTGGGAGTGCAGTACATATATAATGTGTGTCAGCTGAGTTCAATTAAGGTACAAAGAAACTGAGAAACCAATCAGTGATGAGAAAGTCAAGAGAGTGAGTGGGGTGTGAGAGGGTGAGGAAAATGGTAATACAACAAGAATCTTTACTACACTAAGTAAATATAAACACCATTAAAGGAAAGTCAAAAGTATTAGAAGTAAGAAGATTATTGCACAAGACTAAAATTTAAAGTATTTCCACAAAATAAAAATGCTGTGAACTCTTTAATTTGCTATTTTGTTTAGTAAGGTCACTGAAGCAATGCATCTATAAACTGGTGCATCTCAGGCATATCGAGATTTTTCATAAGACTCACAAATTTAGTGACAAAAACATGAAACCATTCTCTGAGATTCACCACCCACCAGTAAAACCCAGTTATCGGCTGGATTTGCATGGCTGGTGACTTTGTGGTGACCTGCATTTTTCCATGTTGGGCATTGTGCAGATAGTGTACAATGATGGTCCATCAACCTGCCTGAGAACCATGATAGCATCCTCTCATTACAGCCATTCAGTGTCTCTCTTCGTGCTAAACAGAATGTGGAACATTGTCTCAATATTTGGGACAGTGGTACAAGGGATAAAAAGTGCTATACAGTTCTACATAAAGTGGGACACCCAGTTGCTGCGTTGCATAATACCCTATGAGAAATAAACACCACTCAGTTTTTGCATTCATTTTATTGTAAAGAAATACAAGTACTGCTTTTTCATTTGCAAAGCAGCAGCATGAGACGTCTTAAGAAAAATAAATGCATTGCCAACAGTATGTCTCAGTCCTTCCATATTCAGTCAGTGTATATTACAAAGAAACACAAACACTGACACAACTCCTTGGCCTGACTACCTTGCTTTGATGTGGTATAACAGGACATAGGTCATATTTTTGTCTGTGAGAAAACTTCAAAACTAACAATAATTCAGGCCTCTGGCTTGGATGAAATGATGAAATTTGGACAACAGTTCCCATGACTTGATGTGATTTTGTAACATGATGCTTCTTTGTGCCAAATACAGTGAAAAATGATGCCCTCATGCACTGCTCTTTTTGCATTTTACATATCAAACTTGTGGGCTTGATTGGACCCTTTGACCAGTCTTTTCTGGCTCTGGGCCAAGTCTTTGACACCCAGCGTGGATCTGCATAAATTAAAAAAAAAAAGTGTTGCCTTGTTTAATGGAAAACTAAAGAGACTGACACAGAAAAGGAGAGGTTCAGTGTGAAGAACTCCCATATGCAAGGAGGAAGTATCACTGTGCGGCACAACGCTTATGGAACAGTGTTCCTTTTTTCTGCAAAACCTCACCCCAACTGAACTTTCAGCATGGCACAGTCCTCACATGCACTTTCTATGAGTATTATGCAACAGCTTGCTACCCCATTTACACTAGCTTTCAGGGCACAGTCTCCATACAGATGTCTTTACATTTTTCATTTACATGACTAAATAATTTACAGATTAGCTCATAGATGTAGTAGCTCTGTGATTAGCTTCTCTTGTTCTTAACACAGCAAGGCTATAGTCCTGAAAGAGAGAAAACATACATGGTGAGCTACATTACACAACTATGCTGCCTATTAGCCTAATGTTGCAATGGAAAGAAAAACAGAATCATATTGTCTATGTGCTAACTTGAATTTAAGAGACACAAAAAAGCATGCGCACTGTATTTTTTCCCCATGTTTCTGTGTACCTTGAACTGCCCTTTAGCGGTGCTTACTTGGAAAGAGCAAACGAGGACAACTTAAGCAACCACGAGCACTGCCCACACAGGCTTTGGCAAACCTTATGACCTCATGTAAAAACATAATTAGACGAAACAAAGCAGTTAATGAAAATCTGCTTTTCTCCCCAAGCTTCCATAACAAATATTTATACTTAGTTATATCTTCTAGGTTAGACAGCCATTCCAATTCTTATTTTTGAGAGGCCTTTATGGTAACCTAAAGTATCAAGTTAAATTAAATATTTTGTTTACTTAAGTGGTAATAAAGATGAACGACATACAGTTTCGGGGATTTCTAAAGCAGCACTTCCAGGTACAGCTATAAGGGTAAAATTGATGTTGTTGTAGAACATACAATATTCAGCACTTAACCACTACATTAAAGCCCCTGAAAGGTAGAGCGAATAACATCATTATCTCAATATAATAGGACTTCGATACATCAGAGCAACTCTGACAAGGACCAGACTGTGATAACTAGAGAAATGGTTTCCAAAGTGGGGTCTGGGGACTCCTAGGAGTCCATGATTCATAGCCCAGGGATCCAGAGAATAAGCAGTAGTAAACTGTAAATGTTTTCTGCCATATTAAACAGTGTTTATCTACAGATGGGTACTAAAGTTTTAGGACAAATGGACTTTTCTAGTGTTATTGACCACCCAAAGTGCATAATCCAATCACACACATTCATACGGTGCTATTTTATAAGCACTTTAAGCATTGCACACACCCACACACACCGATGGGAATCAGGGGTAAACTGGGGTTCAGTATCTCACACACTTTCACACTTTCTCACTGACTTTAACCACAACAGCACTTGGTTCTAACATCTGTCTATTTAGAGCAAGCATTGCTCCTGAAACTTGGAGAAAGCCTCTAAGTGGCTTTAGAACAAGAGGGCAGAACTGCGCTGTAGCACGGGGCTTGGACATGAGCCGAGGCTTGATCACCCCCGGCTGGGTCACCCAGGTGAGGGTGTTTGAAGATAAAAGACCCGAAACTCCTGACAACTCTAACAACCTCTTCACTGACGATGTGTCTAAGCTGCCATCTGTACAAATAGTGTTTCTTTAAACCTGTCTGATTAGTGATTATTAATTGATTAGTAGACAATCCACTCTCCCCCCTGAGGCACAGCTGACCCCGTTAATAGAAATAGTTCCAGCTATTCTGTTAGAAACATTTTAATTCAGTCTCCTTTGTCAGAGACTCTCAGGTCTTGTGAGGTGTTTCCTGGTATGACCATGGTACCATGAACAAGGTGGCCTAGTCTGAGAGGCTTTTACATGATGTGGGTCACTGAGAACATAATTTACTTGGTGAAATAGTAGAAACAGGAAGTGTTATGTGAAGAAAACAAGCTTATGGAGGTAGTATGATGACAAGGTCACGGGCCTCAGGTTATTGCTGTTTCATTTTTTTAAAATTCTTGGTTAATATGTTTGAGTTGGGCTTCTGTGGTGGTTTTGTCACTCCAAGTGTTTGAAATTTTCATTTCTGTGGTCACTGGATTTCTGGGTTTCTATTAGGATTTCTTTATTATGGTAAAATGCAAGTTTTGTTTCTAGTGACATCTTTGAGTCTTTAATTCCTGTTTTAATATGTGGTTGTTCCAATAATGAGATTCAGTTTTGTATCCTGTGTTTTGGTTCATGTTTTGGTTTCTGTTGGTAGTAGTTAAAGTTCCCTCAGTGTTTCCCTATCTGCTCCTCTCTCTGTGTTTAGCTCTTTATCATCCAGTGTTCCTTAGTCTTTGTCTTCATGTTTACTGTAAGTCTTCTTCTCTACATGTTCAGTGTGTTTCCTTATCTTGTACTTGCTCAGTCTCCTTTGGTTATTTCCTGTTTTACTTTGAAGGTTTGTCTTTCATTCTGTCCTGCGTTTGTTATGCTTCCCATTTGTCTGCTAATTGTCCTGAATGTCCTCACCTGTATGTGATTTTCCCCCCTGTATTCAGTCCACTGTTTTTGTGGGTTGCTGTTTATTTATTTCCTTGACTGTGTTCTTTTTGAACTTAGCCTATTAGTAAAAACACCTTTAAAATCTGTCTCCTGCTTTTTGGTGCTCTCCCTAACTGGTGAAATTTCTTTAACATGGTTTTGTAAGACCTTACAGTCCTTCATAGTGACATTATTCCCCAGGGTCTCTTTCAGCAGGACAATGTGACATTGCGAAATTGATTAAGAATGGTCTAAACATGCCAAAGAGAAACCACAGACCTCCATTCAATCAGATCAAACATCTATGTATAGTATTTGGGCCACTGGTTACAGAACTTAAAGGATCTGCTGCCAACCCCTTGAACAGGACACTTTCAGATGTTGTGCGCCTCCAAAGGTCAAAGCTGTTGCAGTGTACCATTTTAATCTATTAGAGGAATCCTACTGACTGTGATTGATTCATACATTTCTATAGTGCCAGTTCTTAACAACAGTTATCTCATTATACTTTAGTAAGTGAAAGACACTCTTAGAAAGAAAAAAACAAAGTTCAGTCAGCCCCCTATGACAAAGCACCTGGCAAGAGTGAGAAAGGAGAACGCCATTTAAACCGTAAGGGGTCTTCAGCAAAGCCAGGGTCCAGGAGGGGAAGCCATTTACCTTGTTTGGTGTGGTTTGAGGGGAAAAAATATGAGGAAAAAAGGATGGGGTGGGATTTACTGCTGTATCTGCTGAAGTTTAATAAAACATATCTCTGATAAATTTTGGTAAACTTTCGAACAACTGGACCCTCCTGGGAGGAGAAAAAAAATGCACATTTAAGGTATGTCTGCTACTTTTCAGGCCCGGAAGCTACATCTATATTTTATATACAGTCTGTGAGTTTAAAAAAAATGAAGGAGGTCATTCCACATTATTAATCCCAGTGCATGTTTCATGCCTGAAATCAAAATGGTAGACGATGTCAAGTGGCCCATGGTGATCAACTTGATACTTATAGAAAGGTACTTTACAAAAATCAAGCCCATAAAAAGAAACTCTAAACTGTCTCAAACCCTTCTATCAATAATCATGATGAAACTTATCAGAAGCAAAATTTATTTTAATTTAATATTAGAAGTTTACTTTAAAAACATTTCCACATTTTAAACAGCTTGTTTGTATGTTCAAACATGGAGCCAAAAATCTTATTCGCCCCCTGGTGGCTGGTTGCAGTACAAGCCATTAACCACGCCCCCTCAGTGTTACTCGGTGAGCTAAATTAAACTATAATTTAAGTACTTAAACCCTAAACGTAGAGCTTCTGTCTTATTAAGCTCGTGCATCATCGTAAATGTGTTTCTGATGATGACTTTTAATTTGTCCTCCTTTTTTTGTCCTCTAGTAACCTCAGATGTGTCAGTTATGATCGGAGTCCCATCTCTGCTTGTCAGTCAGACACGTCACACGAGAGTTAAAAGCGCCGCAGGTCACAGCTGCCGTGAAAGTATAATTTTAACAACCCCATCAGACTTATTTTCTCCCTGTCTGTCTGTTTTGACTCGGCTGGCTTCCCGTTAGGACGAGGAGGAGGGTGAAGAGAACGAGGAGGAGGAGGAGGAGGAGTGTGTTACCCGGGGTGAGGTTCCGACCCCGGCTGAACCAGTGAGCGGGGGAAGGAACTGCAGGGAGATGCGGTGTGTTGAGGAGCGGAAACATCTGAATGACCGGCAGAGATTTGCAGTCTCCTCTCCGAGCCAGAAGGTTTTTATCAGTTTGCAGCTGCTTAATTTGTAAGTAGTATACATTTTGTGGCTTTTAAAGTCACTTTTACAGTGTTTATTTTACCCTGTTAAGATAAGTGTGTTATATTTTATTATGCTGTGTGGGGTAAACATGAAGAACTAAATGACCCATTACACATTTATGGCCATTTGATGGCTGTAAATCAAAGTTTTCATGTATAATTTTGGACAGAATCAAATAAGACATCTGTGTCTTTTTTGTTTAAGTGAAGGAAGATTCATCCAGCTGTTATGGTTGTAATTATTCATTTTGAAAGATTTTCCCTTTAAATCTTTTATTTAAAAAATATTTTCCTGCTAACATTAATTTGACAATCGGTTTAAATTTTACAACATTACAAAATTTCATCTCACCACGTCGATTCTTTTTTTTTTTCTCTCCTCTAGGTGGCGCCATTACAGCACATTTCACCGGGAGCTGCCAGCCCTACAGCTCCTTGCAGTCAGGAGTGTGTGAACATGACGGGTCAGACTGTGGGAGGCATCATCCAGGACCTGTCGGTGCCCTCTCTGCTGGGTGTGGGGTCCAGGCCTCAGGGGGAGACCGGCTCCTTCACTGAGGAGGCTGTTTCCATCCTGACCTCCACGAGCCAGCTGGCCCGAAGCCTCCTGGGTCACACGTTTGCCTTCAAGCGCAAAGACAGCTTTAACAACGCTGAAGCCATGGCTGGCAACAGCTGTGACGAAGACAGCGGTAATAATGCACGTCGCAAACGGGAGTTCATCCCCAACGAGAAAAAAGATGATGGCTACTGGGACAAGAGGAAAAAAAACAACGAGGCAGCCAGACGCTCCAGAGAAAAGCGGCGAGTGAATGACATGGTGCTGGAGAGGCGGGTGATGGGTCTACTGGAGGAGAACGCCCGCCTCAGGGCCGAGCTGTTGGCCCTCAAGTTTCGCTTTGGGCTTGTTAAGGACCCCTCTAATGTGTCCATCCTACCATTGACTGCACCTTTCTGTCCCCATCCCACCCCCAGATCAACAAATCACTACCAGGCTCACACTGATGGCTCCCCATACGTCGACACACAGGCCAGTGCCAAGACTCACCAGATTCTCTCTCAGCCTCCGCAGCAGGGCGCTATCTATGGTGCGAGAACAGCTGAGTTGAGTCATAGTCGATCGCAGGACACTGGGGTTGTGACTTCATGTGGCTCAAACGTGGGTAGCCCTGTGTTTTTTGATGACACACTGGGTGAGTGTGGCAGGCCTTCTCCGAGGGATGTGACGGAGGAGCAGCAGTGCTGTGAGAGTCAGTATTTAGGCAGGCAAGACTCATCGGAGGGTTTGAGGAGTCTTCCACACAAGCTTCGTTTCAAAGGCCCTGGGGGAGGCAGCAACGGAGGGGAAATGTCTGCATCACCTGACAGCAGGAATAGTGGCCTGCCTATAGCTATGGTGGGACCAAACATCCAAATGAGAAACCACCAGCAAGTGGGATGGGACGGCCAGGCGGAGAGCCAGGCTTCTTGGTCTAGAGAGGATGCCTGGGGTGTGCAGTATCAGGGTTCACCTTCTGGATATAATAACTCATCTTTTCAGCAGAACTCAAGCGACCACAGATATCCAGCAGAGGACAACAGCCTCAGGTCGCAGATCAGGGGTTTGTCCGAGGAAGTGGCTCAGCTCAAGAAGCTCCTCTCTCAACAGCTTCTTCCTAAGATGGCCTAAAACCAGACGAGGGTCAGATCCACACCATATTTCTCCAAATCATCAAACTCGATTTCCCAGAGTGGGATGGGTATAAGCAGCTACCTCTGAAATGGCATGGAATTTTTTAGTGGCCTGTTTGCTCCAGTGATGAACATCAGAGGAGCAGAATTAAAGAAAGTCATCATGTATACATGACACTGTATATACTGGACTGAAACACAAGAATGAAGTGTCCATCATCTGCAAAAACCTCTGTCTCATCAGATTCAACCTCACCTTCAATCTCATCATATTTCGAGACACTTGGCACTTATTTTGTGTGTAAAATTAAGTTGTTATTCACATGACGTTTTGGAGTGTACTGTGGTTTTTGTGCCATTCACTATCGTAACATCGATGTTACTTTTCAAAACTGTGAGTGCACTCAACTGTGTGGAAATAAAATCCTGCTTTATGTTAACAACTGTGAGCATTTTTCCTGACAAGAAATTGCAAAATTTGTTTTTGCTACAATTTAAAAGCACAAGCAATCTCCATTTGGTTTTGCACTCACACCCATCCGCATCTTTTTGTTAATCATCACAAATAAGTGTCAAATTCTTACATTAATCCTAACCTAAAAGTTTATATCTGGCTTTTAATACTAAAACCAAGGCTTAACCCTCAAACACACCTTAAAGGGGTTTTTAAAGGTTTGAGGGTCTTTAATAGTTTAATTGTCTATAATTGATATTTAATTGTCTTTATCTTTGGCTTCCTTTGACAGTCAACTTAAATGTTGTTTGGACAAGCAATCGCCCTGCATATGGACAATCACAAACACTGAAAACTCCAAATGAATTTAGTCTGATGGTATTTTGACCGTGAATGACTGTGTTGCATTTTTCTGAATGACACAGATATTTTTAAGAAATGGGTTTTTAAGCCACATTTGGCATTACATCATGGACTCACTGATGCTGGGCACAAGTAGGGATCTGTGGTAGGTGTGGCACTGGACCTGTGTAGGGTGCACTGCACAAGACTACGAATGTTATGACCTGGCTCAAAAGCCCCAACATAAATATGGAGACTAATACCAGAATTTCACAGAGACAAGGTTTTATTTTAAATTACATAACAAGTTTGCCGAAAAGCTGGTACCACTAAGACAAAGACTAGTGAGCCCCCATGAAAGCCTGCCTCAGGTATGCCTTTAGCCACACCTGACTAGGTGTGGTCAATTAGCAACAGCTGAACACTCTTGCACTGCCACTGCAAAGAGATTAGGAGCTGCACAGGGGCGTAGCAACCAACGTGTCACAAGTTTTCTTCTCCCAATAAATTAATATCATTTCAGTTTCATTTATGACCTTTCCTCCTTTAACAAAGACTTTAAAACTGTAAATACCACCTCACTGTTGATTCGTTTGCACTGAGTTAAGGATACTGAAATAAAGGGGACAGTGGAGTGTGGGACAGTGCTGGGGAGAAAGGGGTGAATGCAGGGAGAGCAGTGTGACACTGCATGAGTCATCTATCACGTCAGCAGCAGAAAGGCTATTTTTAGCCTTGAAGCAGCTGCGGTGGAGACTGAACGACCCACATGGAAGTGAAGGATATAGGTTTAGAATACATTAGTACATTAACACCAGAAAACAAAAGAAATTAGCTCACAGACATATGAAATGTAGTAGTGAAACACACTTTGAGAACAGCAGAGAGCCAGAAAACAGTTGTAGATAAAATGAATTATTACATTTTGTCTCAGAAGATGAATGAATAATTCTGTATTCTTGGAAAAATCCATTGTCACTTTTAGTTTATGTTTTTTACCAGCACCAGGTGGCGCCAAGTGTCTTTAGCAGCATGCTCTATGACTTTCATTCAGTCATTCCATTCATTCACAGCAGTGTTACTCCTTTGTGCTTACTACAGTAACACATGCTGCACACGGACAACAACAAGATTTGCAAAGCATTGTTTATTGGCTTTTTTCACCCCACAAAGCACAGTCTGAGTATGAGGCAAGAAAACAAAATGAAAACAAACTGAGCAAGCAAGACAAATTTGCTCGCTCATTTTTTTAATAGCACATTTCATTTCAGGTGGAAGCACAATCAGCTGCACAAAGCATGAGCTATAATGGAGTTTATGGTCACAAAACCATTTAGAAGACAGACATAAGCGAGTAAATACATAGAAATTATTAAGGTGAGGGAAGGGAGGTGTGGACTATGACTTGTAATAATTAGAAAGTCCAAAAAAAACCCCAACAAAAAACAACCAAAAACTAGTAAATTGGATTCAAGAGTTAAATCAATATAAGAAATAGGAATTTAAAGAGATCATAATTAAGACAACAATAGACCAGCAACAAATGGTAAGATTAAAAAAAAGTAGTGGCGATTTAGTAAAAACCAAACCAAACAGTAACAGTACTAATAATAGTCATATTGACCTCAAAAACTGTGGCTTAAAGCTGAAATATGAGGTTATCTCTCTGCAGACCTGTGCAGTTGCAGAGACCCATCCTTTAGGTCCCGCTTCTCTCGCTTTCTCTCCAACAAAACCACAACATACTCATGACATCTTTTGTCTGTGATCAGACTGCTACCCACCACCCCACCAATACCATAAGCCATATAAGATGGAGTAAAAGGGTTGCTAGGCAGACACCACTACACCACAGTTGCCAGGGGAATGCCTGCATGCAGACGCAGCTAGAGAAATGGAGGAGTGTGTTGGGGGTTGGTGGTTCTAAACGAGGACTGGTGGTGGGAGGGGGAGGAGCCAGACAAGTTCAAGGCCGCTGTTTCCCCTGCATGATAATGATGGTGGTGGTGATGATGGTGTGTGTGTGTGTGTGTGTGTGTGTGTGTGTGTAACTGGTGTACATGTGTGGATTCAGATAAAGCAGGGGGAAGGGACACGAGTGTGAAAGTGGCTTGGAAGTGGATGTGTGTCTGATACAAAGCAGGGCTGACGTAACGGCACATGAAATATGGTGAGGATGAGAACAACGGGCTTTGTGGGATAATAGAAAAAGCTCCTATGCAGATTCCACTTCCTGTATAGAGAAATAAAAATGCAGACAAAACAAATTTATGTTCATTTTTAGTCTGTGAGAATTAAATTCTGCCTTAATGCCATGAGTAGTTAGATTATTTCACTTTAGGGTTTTGCAATAACAGCAATTATTCCAAAAGATCTTAGTGCAATGATCACATATAATGCAATGACAAGATTAATGAATATAGAATTTATGTAAAGCATTAAAAAAAATAGAATAGTAGAAATAATAGAATAGTAAAAATCAATTACTACTACATCCAGGAGAAATGTAAATTAATGCTAAAGTCAGTGCTTGCAGTTAGAAAGAAAACAGATTCTACATTAAACTCAGTCTCTTTTCAGGACAAACTGCTGTTAAATGTTTCCAAATTTCCCATTTTTATGTTTGTCATGTCCCTTTGTGCAGCATAAGCCATCCAGTTATATTGTATTAGTAAAAATGCTTACATCAATTAAAAAGCAACATGAATAATAGTGCTGCAGGCCATTTGGGGTTGAATGGTCCCTTTAAAATAAGAATAATCTGAAAAATTACCACAGGTTTCATCACAATAAAACTGATACCTTAATGTGTAAAACAGTGTAACAGCTGGTTGGTTAAAGGGTTAGGATTAGGGTTAACAAACTGCCCCTCCGTGCATATCCCACATGCCTTTGCAGATACAAATGGCCCCTAAGATCTAAGACACACACACACAGATTCATTCACCCTGGTATCATAACATCTTTCCAAGCATTGAATTTTCATATTAATAGCCTTTATGCAAAAATCTGTTGCATATATGCTTAAAAAGGGAACATGCATTTATGTGGGTATAAATTATAGGGAGAATGTGCAGGTGGAAGAGGGAAATAATTACAGGCCTGGGTTTAAACTCACTGGCCTGTGGTTCCACATTGAAGGAAGGAAGGAAGGAAGGAAGGAAGGAAGGAAGGAAGGAAGGAAGGAAAAAGAAGACAGTCGTTCAATAAAATTAAAATTAAATTAGAAAATATATATTTTTTAAAATATAGGAAGATAGATAAAGAAAGATGAATAAAAAGAAAGACAGAAAAAGAGAAAGAAAAAAGAAAAAAGAAAATGGTAAACTTGTTACTTTCACTCATATTTCTTACTCCACATAGAATATTAGTACATACCTAAATGTGATAGTAAATTGTAGTAATAGTAATAGTACAACTTGTTGGAATTGAGTTCAAACTCCCAAATCTGCAGGCAATCAGTGACAAAGTCTTCATCTGTAAATAAATGAAAAAACAACAAGAAAAAAAAACTAGTATACAGTGTTTCCTTTGGCATACAAAGTCCAGGTTAGTCCTAAAATTACATTTTGTATCACAAGAAAAGCACCTGAAAACTGCTTTTTACTGCTTTAAGTGAACATACTTAGTTACTAAAGCACCCAATGTGCTCCTATTTTGTGAGAAATTGTTTTGGATCACATTAATAATAATAAACAAATAAAAAAATAAGCCAGAGTTCCTCTGTTGGTAATGATAAAGTAACACATTGTGACCCCCCCCACCCCCACACCCCCACTATCTACTAACATATTGTGCAAAATATGGTTTATGGACCTTATTTATATGGATCATTGGGACTTCAATTACCAACAGATCACACAAATGTACTTTTTTGTGCAGTTTCAACAACAACAGACACATAAAAAGTCATTTAGGCCATGAAGGTTTCCAAAGTGGGTCCAAGAAAAGGCAACAACAGACAGACAGAGAATTAATTCTATCTTTGCTTTATTAACTACTTAGTAGTTACTATGTATTTATTCAGTATGAAAAGAATGATGTAGGTGGTAAACAAACATCAGTTATTATTATGATTTTTATGAAACTTTTGTTTCTGAATCTGAAGCCCAGGATGTGTAATACGCTTCATCCTAAATATTTTCAGTTAACAATTTGTGTGTTTTCCTCCCTCTTCTTTCGTTTCCTTGGTGTCAGTCCTTTATTTATACGGGTGTTTTTGATGATTAACAGGTTGTGCAGTTGTTGGGCCATGGCGTCCGTTTAAAGGCATTCGTGGCCTCGTTAGAAAATTAACCAATCCTGTAAATGAGATGACATTACAACGTGGAGTAAGGATGAACCCGGAGATTAAGGGGCGGGCAGGAGAACAAAAAGAGAGGGGCTAATAACACACAGAGAGAGGGGAGAGAGAGAGAGAGAGAGAGAGAGTCTCGCGCGGAGAGACAGGGGACAGAAACGTGACTAGGCAGCCTAAGAGCTGTTATGCAACTGCTGACCTACTAACACATATTTCTAGAAAGGGAACCGGAGAAACTGGAGCAAAGTGTCCTGCAGCGCACAACACACGGGCAGTCCGAGCCAAAAGACAGAAAGGACATCCAGCCGACCCACTGACTCAACGACAACTGATCCGAGCAGCGACAGGAAAAGGAGAAGAAAGTTTTTTTTTCCTCTGTCGGGAGGTTTCTTCTAAAGGGAAACGGGAAGGAGGAAACGGGAGCGAGACAGCTTTTGTGTCGGGGAAGCCTGAACGTTTCCCTCCCTCTCCTGCGTGGAAAGGTAGGTTATGACTGAACGTCTGGCTGCCGTGTGCTGTTTCTATCTGCTTATTTGCATTTTTTTTTTAATCATTCTGTGCGAGTAGATACGTCTCTGTGTGTGTGAGTGTGTTTTGAGGCGAGGACGTGACGCTCATGGCCGGTTATTGTTCACATGGCGACTCGGCTGCGCCGGCAGATCCCGCGTCCCTCCGTGACTTTCAGCCGTATGCGGCTCTTTTTGTGTCACGTAAAACACGCAGCTCAACGGGCCAGGGTGATGCTTTAGTTGGCGTTTTGTTGCCTTTTTTGTTTCTTTGATGCTTTTACGCAACACCGAGTCCGCTTGGAAAAACGTGGTTGGCCGTATCGCCGCACACTATGAGGTCAATGTCAAGGCGATGTAATTTCCTCTCATGCTGGTATTTTCCAGGGAGCAGGGGGCTGCTGCTCTGCTCGGACTGTGCTGTGTGGTCAATACACCTTATTAGCTCCTGCACGTGGCATATTGGCATGATGTTTTTATGTAGGTCATTGGATCAGTTCAGTTACCGAGATATTGGCAGCCCAGCTAATGCAAAGGCTGGGATTAACGCATGGCTGTTTTTAGGTTATAAATTTATTTGAAGGTCTGTCGCAGATAACTCTGGAAATCTCATGTCAGAGTAAATGATAAAAGAAAAAAATCATATTTTTTAAACGAGTGTTGGACAAAAGATTTGCATATAGGGTGTGAGTAAACTGAACATATGTTCGGGCTGTTTCTCTGTTGAGAAGGATTACTTGTTTGGGTTTTGGGGATTTATTAAATAAATGCTCACATGCAAAGGGGGGAAATTTCAGATTTCTATTCAAAGTGGGCCACTGGGTGATTCTTTTTCACTCATAAGGTGCGTTAAGTAAAGCACAGAGCTTTGCTTTGAGGGAGTTGGAGGCTATGACATAACCAGTACACAGCAGGGAAAAGCAATAAATAGCAGCTCCCTCCTGGGACAGAGACGCTTTGTAATTGATTCTCGTTCCCACCCTGCACTTTTCCTCTGTCATTTATATCTACATTAACAACAAAATTCTTGTATCTAAAGAAGGCGTTTAGCCAGAAAAGCTGCTATCAGTGATGTAACCCAGCTACTCAGTGTCTGCGAGCTATTTTTAACTTGCTTAGTCTTTTTTTTCCTCCACCACAAAAGAAGCACGGAGCAGAAAAAGCAGAAGGCTGAACCAGATATAACACTGTTTTCTTTTATTTTTGTGTCTCAAACAAGATCCCAGTGAGGGCTTAGGGAGACCGTTTGTAAAGTTAGAATAACAAGTGAGCATTCAGGATGTGATGCAATGTGTGGAAACCCCTGTCTGGCAAAAGCAGGCACAGTTTTGGTTAGTCCACCTACTGCCAGCTGGTCTGGTTTCAGAGCCACTGCTCTGTCCCGACCAGCTTTCTGAATATAGGTCAGACTTGTATCTGGGTGAGGAGACATGAGGTTTAACAGGGCAAGCGGTGGACTACTTTGGCTGCTCTGTCTGTTGCTCTGAGGAATACAGGAAACACAGATGTCAGAAGACTTAACTAAATTCAGCTATTTCCATGGTTTTGGCAACTTTTATTTTTTTACTTTGCAAATCTGCACTGCACTTATCTGGTGAATGTAAGTAACAAAAACTTTTGACACATACTTTAATGCAAATCAGATTTGACTAAAAAGAAAAAAGGCTCTTGAAAGGCTATTAAAATGCATAATAATAAAGAATTTTCGCAGATAAGTGAATCGAGAATAATTTGTTGTCTTTAGCCCACAGTTCAAAGTGTCATTTAGTCACATGTTACTTTGGGTTCTTGCTAAATGGCACGTAGTCGTTTATGTCCCCGTAGCTGACCTGGAATGTCTGGATTCCCGTCTCTTAGTTTTGTTTAACACAAAGCCGCAGGGCAAAATGGTTCCTAGCTGGGGCCCCTCCACGTGTGTGGTGTTGGATCATTTAAAAGATGGGGGAGAGGAATAGGACGGCATGTGTTTTACTCAGGCTTGCCTCAGAGGGGGTCAGAGGTGAAGCATTCCTTCTGGAGCGGCAAGTGTCTGGGAACTACTTCAAAGTTGTGTCTCAGTGAAAAACACAGAGGCAATCCGTACAGTAGCTGCAGTGAATAATTCTTCTTAATGGGAAATTAGCTTCTGCAGAAAAAGCCAATTAGATTATACCACGCTGAGTATCCCTTTATTTTCTAGCATTAGTCTCGGGTAAGGGATATTGGAGGACATTCAGAGGCAGGAACCTGTAGCTCCCGCTTCTATGTAATATGCATGTGTTACACAAGCTTTTCTCTGTAGCAAGAGAAATTCAGAGCACGTAGACTACGAGCAACAACAGCAGCCCCTCCCCTTGCAGTCCTAAGAGAGAACCTGTTATATGTGAATTTGGCTGCAGAGATGGGTGTGTGCTCTGACGTCAATGCCGTATCGCTCACTATCATTTTTCATCTGCTGCCGATTCTTATTGTTATGCGCAGCAAAAGGTGTCGCAACGTTTCTGGAGCGAACAGGAATTAATGTTGCGTAAAAATCACAGAGGTTTTCGTAATATGATTTTTAGGCAGATGACGTATTCAAGTGGGTCTCTTTTATTGCTCCCGCTGCAGATCCTGTAAAATTCCTCTCATGCCCCCCCCCCTCAAAAAAAAATCTCACTCTGCTTCTGCTTCTCCCTCCCTCACCTTTCTGTTGCTCTATTTTTAGAGTGCACTCTAATACTCTCTTTCCCTCTCCTGCCCTCCCTTCGTTGCAGTCCCACTGACCTATTTTATGGCGCACCGTCAAAGACAGGAGGAGTGTTTACCGCTTAGCGTCGTTTCTAGGTCACTGGGACAGCATAGACGTATGTGTGCTTCCTTCCCACCATCCTTTGTCTCGCACCCCCCTCCCACCACCACCTCACACACACGCACACACACTCTTCCTGCATGTCTTTAGAAAAAATTATTCAGGATTGGAAAGGGGTGGGTGGGGAGGGGTCATCTTACGTATTTCCACATCTGTTGCCATTTGTATTCAAAGCGCTTATGGTCCAGTGGGGCTTTACACAAGTTTTTTGAGAAGAAGAAGCCAACAAGACAGAGTTGGGGGGGGGGGGGGGGGAAAAAAATTTAA
>VUQG01044031.1:52100-76470 GCA_015106755.1 Etia nguti | reverse complement strand
AAAAGGGGGGGGGGGGGGGGGGGGGGCAACTCAATTATAAGAACAGCCTGCAGCATATCTACAATAGACCTTGCCCCTGAGTTACAACATAACACATGATTAAATAAATGGTTAGTTATTCAGGGCAGCTTTCAAGCTGTTCCAAGGTCACAATGTGTGTGGTTTTTTTTAAAAGCGAGATTATGTAACAGGGTGACTGACTCACAGTGAAGTTGAAGAAATGCAGTCATCGGTCGGGAGAAAAGATCACTAGATTAGATAGTTATGCAGCACTGTCTTGTCGGTACAAAATGAGTGGTTTGTTATAGGAAAACAAAAAAACACAATAGCAGAGGTAGATATGAACTTGTCTTGTTTATGAGAACTTTTGTTCTCCTCTCGTTGACTTCGGTCCATCGTTTACATAACAGGAACAGTCTGTTTTGTTTGGCTTTTGTCTCATTTAAGGCTTCACTGCACCGAAAGAACACAAGCCAAATATCGAAGCAAAACCGGATCTGCTTTCTGTTTTGTTTTTTAAATTCTGTGCTCCGTCTTATTTTTACTAACAGTAGGACACAAATAGGACGGGCAGCGATAATAAATCTGTAGCGTACTACATAATAAAAACATAATCAGTAGAATTGCAGTCATCAAGTCAAAAAGCAGCAGAGAATATTCAGCGGGGATTCCTGCGTTCCTAATGATAGAAGAAGGTCATGTTTGTGCGCTGTTTAATTCCGTTATTGCAAATGAAAAGCGACACCAGAGCCATTGTTGCCCACAGGCACAGTGACCTAGATTATTGCATTTGCTCAGTGTGTGTGCGTGTGTGTCGTAAAAAGGATGTTTTTATGTTTGTAAAGGACTTCAGGGCCCTGTGTAATGATGTGTTCTTAATTAATGCATATCATCTGTGTAATCCAATGGAGTGAGTGAGGCAAAGAAAAATAAGGGCAGATCTAGTTATTACATAACACGGCACTACTGTCAACATCCGCCTGCGCTGCATTTGCCATTGTTTTTAACTTAACAGGTCGGGTGGGCAAGGCTTCCTGTTGATAAGATGTTGACACCGCACAAGGAAGTTCAGCGGCTTGTGGTGTTGAGTAAATTCAGTCAGTGAGATGAACTACCAGAGAAGCTGTGGCAAAAGACAAACCCCTTTTTGCCGTCTTCCCCATATTTTAGAAAATGAAATCTATAAGTAGAAACTATAAATGCACAGTTTGTGTTGTCATTTTACAACTACGGCAAAGCAGAATCAGTGTGCAGATCACATTTTTATCCTTCCTCCTCTAGCTCTTTATCTGTCAGTCTCTGCAGAGCTGGCAGCAGGTCAGCCTGCCTCAGCTCTAGTTATGTGACGGAGCTCCATCTTACACAAGAGCTCTGCAGCAGGAGCAGCAGGAGCACATGCACATGTTTATTCCTAGACTCAGCCCTGTGTGTGTGTGTGTGTGTGTGTGTGTGTGTGTGTCTGTGTATGCAGCTACCCAGACTCTGCGTCCACCTTCATTTTCTTTCTGAAGTCAGGTAAACACAGACAAGAAAGAAAAACACTGTCTAAACCCTCGGGGGTTATGTCATAGTTTTTTCAGTGCTGGGTGAATTGAACTGAATAGACGGTGTATTGATCTCAACCCTTAGACCGAAAGGACCCAGAGTAAAGCTTTGTACTACAGTTAATAAATATAACCTGAACTGACTTACATGTAAATACATGTCACAATGAACTGGAGTGATTTTACAGCTAATCTAACTCCCTCTCTGCTTTTGTTCCCCCCCTTTCTTCTGTCACTGTTTCAGTAACCCATTTAGTGGTCGACTAACGGCGGCATTGAAGCTGGATCCTTAAGGAACCCAAAAGTAGACAGACTGACCTACATCCCATGTAAGACACTGAAAGAAGCGGGTCAGCTGCCTGACAGACATCACAGCTCTGCTGAAGATCGAGGAAGACACTGATAAACTCAAAGTCACCCCAAACGAATCTTCAGAGACTACTTTGAACTAGTTGCCAAGACAGCTGGAAAACCGTTTGCACAAAATACAGTTTCTTGTTTTAGATTCCTTGCTCAGAACACTACTTCAATGTCTGAGGTTTTTGTGGAGTTCCACCTCTTTTTAATCTTCCTGGCTAATTTGGACACTTGAACATTTCAATATTATAATTTAGGTAACAGAAATCAATGAGGCTATCGTTTCGAGGAGCACAAATACCTCATCCAGAAGTTTTCGCTGAACCTGCGACATAGGGCAGACGTCTTAGTAACAAAGCAGAAGGCTCAAATAGTTTTACATTTTATCCCTACCCCCCTTTGCCCTTTGCTAGAGTGATACTCTAGCACCCTGCGGGGAAGAAAAAATGGAAAGTCTCAGTCTACACCTCCCATCCACCAGCAATAACAATGCCGAGGAAGGCGACAGTTTTTCCCCTTACAATGGGAGCCTCCCATCCCCTACCCCTGAAGGAGCGGTACGGATTAGCCGCCAGGCTAAAGGTAGCAAGCCTACCGTGACCTCCCGTCGCAAGAGAGAGTTCATTTCTGATGAGAAGAAAGATGCTTCCTATTGGGAAAAACGGAGAAAGAACAACGAAGCAGCCAAGCGCTCAAGAGAAAAGCGTCGCCTCAATGACATGGTCTTGGAAAACCGGGTGATGGCACTGAATGAGGAGAACGTTCGTCTCAAGACGGAGCTCCTTCAGCTCAAGTTGCGCTTTGGCCTCATCAGCACAGCCTCCTACATGGAGAAAAGTCAGCAAATCTCCAACAGCGCCGCTGATGGAAATACTGGCGGCAATGGGAGCAGCACCAATGGCACCCCGAATGGTAACGCCTACCTCTCAAGCAGCGGCTACTCCAGCGCATCCCAGGTGATGCTGAATTCAGACTCATCAGAAGCTGAGCAGTCGAGTCGCGGCGAGCGCCACTCCACGCTCCCCAAATATTCCCCACGTGGCTCCGTGTCTGACATGTCTGACAGCTCTTCCAGCCCTGAACCGATGGGCTACAGCATAAAGAAGGAGCCCACAAGCATGGAGATGGCTGGTCTGGAAAACAACATGATTCCCAGTGGGATCACTAATGGGATCCCCAATGGAATGCAGAATGGGGCTTACCACGGCAACCATAGTGCTCTGGTTTCTCCTCACCAGCAAAGCCCCCCACTGGCTGAAAATGTCATGGACTTCCAGCAGCAGCATCATCAACAGCAACAGCAGCAGTGCCACATGGAGATCTCCAACCCTGCTCCTCAGGCCACCTCAGCTCACAGGAGCGTCATTTTGTATCGCTCCAGCAGTGGCTGTTATCCCATGGAGAGCCAGAGGTCAGAGGAGCAGCAGTCCCAGCAGAGCAGAGCTCCTCAACATTGTCAGGACACGCTGACTTCCAAGTTCTCTGACTGCTCAGTGACCATCACAGAGGTCGCTGAGAAGCTGGAGAGAACGAAGACCTTGGACTCTCCGCAGTATGAATACACCAATGGTCACTCTGAGTCAGCAGAGGAACTGCAGCAAAGGTATAATCAGCAGCAGCACGACAACCACAGTCTTCAGCACACTGAAAACCACCAGAACCCCTTCGCCCCTGATCTCATCCACAACAACGAGGAGGGGAGGTCCTCCTTCATACAGCACAACGGCTACCTCAACACACTGGATGAAGAGCCCCCGGTGCTCACCTATGAGGGAGGTCCTCAAGCTGGTTTCTATCAGGAGAACTCCTCTGCTAAAGACACTTGTTCAAGTGATGGAGACCCTCGTAGCTCTGATAAGGAGGCCTCGACAGATGATGAATCCCCCTCCTCATCCTCCTCAGATATCAGCAGCTACCACCAGAAGATTGAGGGAGTTGGTGGTTTGCACGGTGAGTGCCAAGCCGAGGTCAAAGCCACCGCCCTTCCCCACAAGCTCCGCCTCAAGTACAGAGCTCTGTCCAATGGGGCATCAGGAGCACAGGTGGAGGGACTGCTCAGCATCTCGATGTCCCCTTCTCCCACTTTGCCTCAGCATCCTTACCTAGCTCTGTCCAGCAACCCTCACAGTGGTAACGCCAATGGGGAGAGCAAAGATGCTGAGAATGAGCCAGAGTATGCGGAAGAAGTCAAGTGTCAGGTGAATGAGTGGCCAGAGGCTAAAAAGGAGGGAGGTAAAAAGGGATCCAGCGGTGCGAGGGGTGGCCGCAATAAGAGGCGAGATTAAGGACAAATAGGAGCAGCTGTCGTCTGCGGTGGACAGACAAAAAAGAACTGTGACTCACATTGGCACCTTGCGAGGTATAAAAGAAGCCAGTGATCAGTGTGAGATGTAGTTAGGATGTGATTTCACCATCAAGTTTCACTGTGTCACCTGTACCCCTTCCTGTACTCTCTCCTACCTCCCGCCTATCCCTCCAGGTAGATTAACGAGGGATGTGACAGAATGAAACTCTTCAGAGCTGGAGTTTAAGATATTTCCCTTGTGGAAAATTCAAACATTATTCAATTATTCATCATTGTAAACTGCCTTAGTGGCTGGCCAGTGTTTATTGTGGCATTATGGGAACATTCCTTTAACCAAAGACACACATCCTTCCTTTAACATCTCCCCTTTTGGCAAAGAGTTACATTCTTCCTCCCTCTCGCCCTTCTTCTTCCTCTCCATTCTCTGAACCATCTGCACACAAGTCCTCTTCACTATTGAAGCACTTAGATTGTATATTACTGTGACATATAAATTTGCATATATGGAATATATATTTTAAGAAGAAAACTGTGGCAAAAACAATAAAAATTAAAGCATTGGGATGTGGAAGTCGTAGACTTTAAAGTGATCAGCTTGTTTGTTGTTTCGAGACACCTTGTACAGTCCTTCTTTGTTTAAAAAAACGCCTCAAAGTTTCTCTTTTACTAAAAGTATGAGCCACAACTTGTAAAAAAAAAAATAAAAAAAAATCAAATAAGTGAGGTACCCTTCTTTTTTTAAAAGTTTGAGTTCAGATCGGGGTCCTTATTTAGATGATCTGACCTCTTTGACGCTCAAAGTTGTCAAAACAAGTGAAGGCCAGTTACTTGCATATCAGTCCAGGCTATGCAGTCACACTTTCCTGTTGGCAAGCACAAGGTGAGCCTTGTTTGCTGGCCATCCAACAGAAATCAATACGTCTTCATTTCAAGACAAAAATCGTCTGTCCAGTAAATGAAATGGCTCTCCAGTCACAACCAGCAAAGCTGCTCTCTCTCTTCATAAGGTGCCTCTTTATTGTGTTGTTCCTTGTCCCCACGTTGGCAGCGTCTTAACGATCCCACTCACCTCCGCACTGAGTTTTAGCAACTGTAGCTGCAGTAGATCATAAAGTATGTACAAGTTTAACTGTTTCACTTCCTGGTGCCTGCCTCTGGCCACTATGTATAAATGTAAAGTTGTCTATCTCTTGTATACTGCTGTCATTATTTTATTATTGTTTTATTAATAATTCTGTTGTATTCGGTTATTCTTTTCGCTGTTATGTGTATTTTTCTGTCATTCACTCGTGTCATTTTTGCTCTAAACTCTTTCTGGTTGTGCTGTGTATTTATTCATGCTACCCTTTGCCCCAGTTACCGTTTGTACTCTGTGTTATTGTATAACCTTTGCTGAAAAGCTTTTTCAGAAGAGAAAAAAAAAATGGAATAAAGCTTGGCCAGAAGTGATTATGTAATGCTATACTTCACGTGGATATGCAAATGGTTACAAAAAAACACTCATTTTCGATTGTGAAAGATTCAAAATGGGGGGAAAAAAATAAAATGTTGTTGAATTTATACACGTCTCTTTTGGATTTTTTTGAGTTCTTGTGAAATTTGACAGGAAAGCTACACAAAATTATCCAGACAAGCAGAAACCGACTAGCTGATTCATGGCACTCAGATGGTCACGTCCCAGTCTGCCAGCGAAGCTCAGTGTGAGCCAACAAAGCCAAAAACAAAAAAAAAGGAACTGCTTCAACACGTCATCACTTCATACTGTCGACTGGCAAACATTTACTGACTGTGGCACATCAGTACAACAGGGCATCTGTTGGCTAACCCAGATCTCTGTCTGAATATTCATGTGATATATTTATACTGACAGGTACAAACTAAACATGACTGCAATGCAAACCAAAAATATCACCTTTCAAAGTCACGCCTGCTCCCAGAGAGTATTTTTTAAAAATCAGACCTATTGCTTTAATTAATTTCATTTAAAGGCCAGCGGGGAAATAAACCTGACAAGGAATACAGTGTCAGTGCAATTACAGTTTGTATGCAACAACTAATAGGATGTAGCATTTAACCAAACCTAGGCAATAGTCTTGAAGAGATTTAGTGAAGATATACCTACAAATATTTTATATTCTGCAACCTCAGTTCATTTTAAGCTTTAGCTCAGTGCTTTTGGTTTTAGGGACCAAATTTTTGAGGTTTTTGTCCATTTATTGGTCCCATTTACATGGAGGTTGCTGTTTTTACACCATGTGTGCCACAGGAAAACACGGACAAAACTTTCAAGCAGCTTTTGAGCACTATGGAGCATTTAGCAGCTCTTGTGCCATACATTTACCACAAAAACAACCCTAAAAAGAGAGAATCACAGGTAATATTGCAAAGAACACAAGTCAAAATTAATGATGCAGCTATTGTATATATAAATAGGAACTGGTTAGCAACTTTTTAACAATGTTATATGTTGGTGTCACCAGTACAGCCTTGCCTCACTGGGTGCATTTAACCAAAAGTCAGACTAACACTTTTTACAGATACTCAGCTGAAATTAATTTTCATACTGCACATTAAGCTGTGTTTCATTAGAAAATCAAAGTCGAGGTGGTGATAACTTCTGTTTCTGGTGTTGTCCAGAATTGCTCAATGCGATGAACCAATTCTTGTTTTAGTTGCAGAAATAAAGGGAGAAAAAAAAGTGTATTAAAGTGCAACAAGCCAAAACAAGTTACACAAGCTTCTTGGGAGAAAACTGCATCAGACTAAATGCTGACATCTCCCAGCAATCCTGCCATTAATGAAACACTAGCTAATGGGAACAGCAGGCTGGCATGCTGAGTGCATGCCACTGACATGGATTACATAAGAGCCATAACAAGAAGGAGAACCTTTCAGATAGAGAGGTGTCGCAATGTGAAGGGAACACCCAAGTTGCTAGAGAATCTCAAGAGAGAGCAACTCTGGTCTGAAAAGGTCAACAAAGATGGGAGGGACTCCAACAAATATCTCATGAGCATGTTTTCAGCTTCTAAGTGGTTCACATTGTGCAATTTTATGATGCAGATTTGCTGCATCCACAGCACATAATGCTTGCATGTGAGTTTCACAAAAATGGAAGAAGGATGTATATGTGTGTAAGCAGCTGACCACAGACAGACTTGCTGTTTTCAGCAATTTGACACTCTGATGTGTTTTTATTTCTGCTCTCCAAACCAACCACCAACAGACTCTAACAAGGTGACATTCCCGAGAAAACCGCAGTGCCTTGTAGTTCGCGCTCCATCCACCCCCAATTTCCTTCCTCTCCTCCCTCATCCTTGTCATCAATATCGCTTGCTCTTTTTCTCTCATTCCCCCCTTTTCTTTCCCCCAGCACATCTTTGAGCTGTAAAAGCTGCTTTGTATTGTGCAGAGGCTTGTGAAAACAAGCCAGGAGAGTAAAAGTAGGTCAGCGAGGAGGGATAGAAGAGGATGAAGAGAAGAGGGTGAGGAGTGAGAGAGAGAGAGAGAAAGAGTGGGGTTATTCAGAGTGGAGGGAGACAAAGAGAAAGGGGGAAGGAACAGAATAGAGTTACATCACATTCCTCTACAGCATAAACTTGAGCAAACTAGTCAGAAAAAGCACTCTTGCTGCTGCCTGAGGGAGCAGGTCAGTAGCACACACGTACACAAACGCATAAATGCACACTTACACACTGGAGTCAAGTTTGCATTTGCATCCAGCTGACATTTATAGATGTATAAAATGCACACACACGGGAAAGCTTTGTGAGATTTATTATATTACAGATAATTCATTCTTTAAAGTAACTGATGCATATATATTTTACTTCATTACATAACTATAGTGTGAGCGGGTGGATATTTTTGTCTGCGAGATTTAATCTCCTGCAGGAATTTGTAAATATCCACCTTGATAAATGTCACTGCTACATTCCCACCGAGTCAGAACATCTGATAGTGAATCATGAGCTAGATACTCAGCTGTGATTTGAGTTGACCTCATTTCAAATTTTAGTTTATTTTTACCTAACACAAACTCCACAGACTTACCTACCTGTCCCCCAAGTGTGCACAGCAGCAGTGGCTACATGACCCACAACAACATCTTTGCTAAAATAAAATATGAAGAAGTTTAAAGTTGTAGTGAGAGGTATATGTGCGTGTTTATGAAAGAGAGTGAGCAAGGGGGTGTTGGCCCTGCTCTGCCTGCAGTGATCAACAACCCTGGCTGGTTATGTAACTCGGATGCTGCAGTATGTAGGTCAGCAGCACAGGGAGAGGCAGCGATCGGGTACAGAAGATGAAGCTGAAGAGTGTGTATTTCAGCTTCCGTGTTGGTATGTGTGGATTTGAATCCTTTCTTTACACCCTTTTCCACATAAAGAGGATGTGCAGTTTTTAAAATATAGCCAAGCTGATATCCAATACAGTCAGAATCAGAAATATCTTATTAATGAGCTGAAATTCACAAGCCAAGAGGAGGAATGAAGCTGGATGCTGCGTTGCAGTGAAGACAAATGTACCTAACTTCAAGTCCTCATAAACTTTGAATAGCAAACGTTTGAATGTTCTAATGCCTATAAAAAAGATTTGAGCATGTATAATTAAAAAAAAATATCCACCATTATGAACTAAAAGCCCCCCCAAAAGTCTGGATTGGATTACAATCGGTTAGGATTTGTTTTTCTATGAAAACAATCAGATATTAGCTCGGTTCACAGAAGAGAGATTGTTGAAGAAACTCTGGAATTCAGCTAATCAATTATTAACCTCTTTGAAGCATGACTAGACATGGTGGCTAGGAGAGTCTCAAGTTCCCTCCCTGAGCATTGTTAGCGCTATTAGCATCCTGTGCCTTTTCCTGTTATGATTATTCTAATGATCTGAATTCAGATTTGGGGTCATGACTAGCTGCTGAGAGGCTGTCTGCGAATGAATTTGCAACTTGGAAGTTATACCTTCAAAGTCTTAAATTAAATCAACATAAAAGTGTGTTATCAACAAAAAGTAGCATATTTCATTTGCAACAAAACAAATGGGGCTTAGAGTTGGTACATGCCTGCAGGAAGCCAGAGAGGGAAAAAGGGAGAAAAATGACTCCTCTGTTGAACATGCTTGGTTGGATGCCATTCAGGACAGAGTTATGTTGCTTGCCATGAACCATTCAGTCTCTGCTGCCTCTGTCCGCCAGAGCACTGTAAAATAGGTCACTCAATGTATGTGTGTCTAATTCTACAGATGTGTGTAGAACAATGATTTGAGGACTGCCAACTTCAGTGACACACTTTAGCACACACATAGACACACATATATATACACAGCATTTACATCATAGCCTTAAAATAGGACAGAAGAAAGTTGTGCACTTCTGAAATGAAAGTAGGCCACAAGGAAGAACTGTGTGCGTGTTGGTATGCGCATGTGTGAGAGATGAATCAGCTCCATGTTATGCAATGCTAAACCACCTATTACCATATCTTGTGCCCTTGTGCTACAGGAAGAAGGCTGTAGGCGTGTTTGTCCAAACGGAGGGTACAAAGAGTCGTACCCTTTCACTCTGACTTCAGCGATGCATAATCTGCCCGTCGAATTTAATGGGCTGTAATTTGTTTTCCAAAAGCTTAATTCAGTTTTGCTCTTCGATGTTGAATCATGGTCATGATCAGTGGTGGAGCCAAGGTGAAGCCAGGGGTGGCCATGGCTACCACTGACTAACAGCCACGCCACACAATCAACAGTGAAACCCATTACACTGCCAGCACACTGAGATTTCAGGAGCACCGTGTTGTCTTTAAAAAGAAACTTGGCAAGGGCATTAAATTTCAAGTATGTAGAGCAGAGGTTCATATCTATTTGTTTCCGTGCTATCTCCTGCTTACGCAGGTCACAAGATCTGGAAGGTAAAACCAACGCCACAACTCAAATAGTTACCTCCGTCTTTTCCATTTGTGTTTGTTTTTCCATGAGTGCCAGGTTTCATGCCAATCAGTGCATTATTTAATGCTATGTTCATACAAACTGTGTAACACTGTGAAATTTGTCCCCATCCTACAGCTAGCTTTGAACTTCTCTCACTGTCCGATGTAGTACGGTAGCTTCATTTCTTTCCCTACACAGATATTCATCCATTCATTTTTCAAACTGCTTATGCATTTAAGCGAGGGCTGCAGGCTGTCACACAGTGAAAAACAGGGTTACATCCGGGAAAGCCCAGCAGTCTGTTGTAGAGTTAATTGTGAGACGGACAAACATTTGTGCTTACGTTCAAACCATGGCCAATTTCAAATCACCAAACATTCAACAATTCCACATTTTGTTAATCAGTTTAGCTTTTTACAAAAAGATTGTCGTGGTAATGGTTTACTCCAACAGGGCAGTCATGCCCGATAACAGGAAGTGACCAGAAAAGCATGACAAATCATTTGGCCACCAATGATTTGTCATGCAGAAAAACTTTAATGAATCACCAGTTTATGTTTAACCTCAGTGTAAGTAATGATCTCATCCTGGCCACCCCTATAAAACTGGCCTGGTTCTGCCACTTGTTACAATCCAAATGCAGAAAGGTTTTCCAGAGTAATGAGCATGGGATTCTGAGAGAGACAGAAAATAACCCCAACACTGTTTCTAAGCTCTTAGCTTTTATTTGATCAAAATCTCAGAAATATACTCTTCACGCTCTTTAACCTTTCGTTATTCAGCAGATCTGCACAGCAAAAGATTCACATTACCTAAGAGAGAAACAGCTCCTGATTCAGTCCAGACACGTTGGCTTCCCACCTAGCTGCTGGAGAGCTCTGACTCAGCCATCACGAATGTCTCTTCCCTGTTTCCACATTAAAAAAAGATTCATATTTGTAAGATATGTGTAGACAATTCAAATATTTTACTGACATCAAAGGAACTCTAATGGTCCTCAAACACGTTGGTTCGAGTCCATAGCTTTAAATCGGTGCTGTTACAGTGCTCCATAAATATTTTACTGGAACATCGCTGATCAATAAAATTAATTAAACACAGAAGAGGTGGCTACCTGCATTTTCAAAGTTTTCTAGTAACAATTTGCAGGATGGCAATAAGGGCTTATATATCGATTGTAATTAAAACTGGCTCAATACTGATGGAACGTTTAACAGTTTAATAACCCGCAGTGCACCAAGGTGTGTAAGTTTTATCTTTTTATCTTTTTTTAATGACCAGTGAAAAACCAAACTTTTCCACTCTTTATTAGTGTGATTTTCTACTTAAACCTTAAACTTTCATTTTGAAACAACCCCATGTTTCCTACTGGTCAGTTAGCTGGCACGTGGATGCATCCAGCTACATGTTAGCCAGCTTTGCACACCATGATTAAGACACTCTGGAATGTGGTGTTCATCTCTAACATTCTGGTTTACTGATGTTGTGTCATCTTTGCTTAAACACATCACAAAATAAATAGTTTAGCCATGAGTGTGAGCAAACAGTATAGATGGGGGAAGTAAAACTCACAGTTCCATGTACAGTGACAAATGGTTCTTGGTACACATCCCTTCTAAATCAATATAAATAGGATCTAAGGAGGACAAAGCTACAGCTTAAATTCAAGTTATGCTCATGAGAGCAGGCTTATTTAATAAAGCGAGTATTTTCCACTGATCTGCGTGGCAAAGAAGCTATATAGTGAAACAGAAGAAGTGATTTTTTTTTTTCAGATTATTTGGAAGATATCCAGTTGGTTTGCTTCAAAGTGCTAATTTTCAGATTTATTTGAGAGTACCTTTCCACTCAAAATGACATGACTAGATCGTATCTGCCATTGCTTTAGAGATTGAATCAAGGTTAGGACAGAGGGGAAAAATAATAACAGACATTCATAGAGGCATGAAAGTATTCAAAATCATGCAGCTGCAAGACTGAAAGAGATTGTAAGCCCTTTGGCACAGCATTTTATATTTCTGCATAAATTCATATCAAAATTTTAAGCTGATAAAGGGAGCAGAAATTAACTGAAAACTCTATTATTTGGCATTTCTGTATTGAGGAAATATTAAAAAGCATGCAGACCTCGATGATTAAAAGTTAATTTGATGATGAAATTGGAGTCAGGGGGTTTCCCGTTATTGAATGACTCCGGTTTAAGTCTTTTTATTTAAGGAATGGGGAACTATCAAAGCATGATCTTTACAAAGCAAATAAAAGGAATCACTTGAAGTTTTAAAAAGAGACTCTGTGTGCTAATGGATGATGCCACTGCGGGTGAACGTTTCCTCTCAGCTTTTTGAAACCAGATGTCAAAAGTATGTGATGGATCTGACTGTGAAGCCGAGGAAGACTACAGGCTCACAACAGTGGTGGGCTGTCAGTCACAAAGCAGGCTTTCTGGACACTAATAAACTGCAAAATGTTCATGTTGTCTTCAGTATGGCTTGAATGCAGTGAGAACATAATCTTCAGGAAAGTGTTTAGTGAGAGCATGAGTGAAAGGAGCCAAGGGCTGTTGTACAACTGGACTTATTTTTGCAGCCCAGGGAATCACCTTCTTCAGGCCATTAGAAATAATTCAATCAATAATTTAATAAATCAATAATTCAATACAAAATTAGACAAAGTGGCTATAAATGAAAGAGATTAAAGAGTGTTGTTATCCTCACACAAAGGCAAGGTGTGCAAAAGTTTCAGAGGTCAAGAAGGAGCCCAGGGCAACTTTAAAGAAGCGAAAGGCCTCTTTTATACAGGCTATTATCAGTCATCAGTCCACCATCAGAATGATACTAAATAATGGTTTAACTACAGCCTTTACACTTTACTGAATATTGTGGATTTATTTTATTTTTTTGTATTTAAAAAGATGAGACAAAGGTGGCTTTTTGGTTTAAATATAAGACATTATGTTTGGGGAAAAAAACAGAAGCTTGCAGTCAAGCATTATAACATTATTCACTCAGTAATAGATGGTGCTGGGCCCATTTTGAGTTTAGAACAATGAATTCTGTATAATACCAACAATTCCTAAAAGAAAATGTCACAGCGTCCCAGGTCGTGGACCAAGACAGGAACACTTAGCGCACACACACACACACACACACACACACACACACACACACACACACCAAGAATACACAGAGGGTTTTGAAACTGTCAAGTAGAAGTCTTGATTTCACTCCAGTAAATGTCACTGAAGGACTTGAGGCGAACAGTTCATTGCAGTAAACCTTCGAAGATCCCAGATTTGAAACTGTTAGTCAGGGTAAATGCCTCCAAGACAAGAAAACAGAGACAACAAAGCAACCAGAGACACAAAATTGAGTTATTTGCCAAAAATAATAAAAATATATTGTCTCTGTGTAAAAACAAAGGGAGAGACAGACAATCAAAAAAAAAGGGACAGAAGAAAAAGCTAAACACAAGAAACTCAAATACAGTCACAACAGAAACATTGGTGCACAGGGGGTCACGTCATACACCAAAAGAAAAGGTTCACATATGTTTGACCCTTTTGTATATGTAATATTGCATCTTTTCTTCTATAAAAGAATCACTGAAAATATTAAATTTGTTTCATTTGTTCAAACCGGTTCTCTTAATGTACTTTTTGCACTTGTGAAAATCTGGTGATGTTTGGTCATGTCCATAAATTTCTACAGTGTTCGCAAAAAATCTCACAATACAGTACATTTAACCACCTAAATGTCCAGTCAGCAGTTTCCTCACACTCAAACTTTAATGGCGCTCCAGCAGCCCGACAGTCTACAAACAACATGTTGGAGCTGGAATCAGTGAGGTAACCTGCAGTCATTTGTAGTTGGTTATTAAGTGGATTAACCCCTTTAGATTAGTCTCAGCTATTTTTCCCATCTGTCCACCGTTACACCACAGACCTGCTGATGCACAAGCTCTGCAGGACGCACGCATAGACACTAGCCAAGCACACACACAGGAGAACACAACAAAAGACGTATTAGAAATATGTCTACATGAGCATGTGAGCAAATCTTTTCCAGCTGACCTACTGTACTGTAAATCTACAATATGTGGGATCCATACATGCACGCGCACACACAGTGAACACAGTTGCTCACGTCACATGCATGCATTCTGCAGACACGCTTATGAAAAATACATGCACACACTAATCTGTGATTAGTTCTTGGTTGTTTTTCTCAGCTGAGTGAACTGGAGACATGCAACTCATGTACACGAGAAGGTGGAATCAGTGACGTGTGGCTTTGAACGCAGCTGTCTCTGTTCAGATTAAATGTACCTGAACAATCCCTTTACATTCTGCATGTCTCCGTCACACTTTGTGTATTGTAGTTATTATTATTAGGACAACAAGAAACCAAAAACCACAAGTAAGAAGAAGAAAACGGCTCTGCCCTCAAGGGCCATGTCACTGATTATTTCAGTTCATCTTATTATTCTGCTGCTGCATATATAAAAGAAAAGGCAGTCTTTTAAAATGTTGATACAACTCAGTGTTTTTTGATAGATAAAAGAAAAGGAGTAAGAGAAGAAAAAAATAAATCTAATGTATTGTTAAGCTTGATAAGCAGAGGAGAGAAAAATATATTTGATTCACAAACACCTCAGTAGCTCTGAGCTTCATGCTACTGACAGTTCAAAATATGGAAATCAGAGCTGTGGCCACAGGCAGCAGAACTGGCCAGACAGGTCACAACCTCCCACACATCTGTCAGTGTGAACTCTGACCTCCCACTCTGTCTAATCAGAGTAAAGGGTGCAGAAGCAGAAGAATGGCCTGCTTGGCTAGAGTTTCCTCATGTGTTCCTGCTGCTCTTTGGTTGTGGTATTTAAACTTTTTTAAAATTCTCATTTTAACTTAGTTTCCCAGAAAGCATTTTAAATGAACTCGTTTTATATTGCATCAAATGTAGCTCATGGCCAAGAAGTGTTTAACTAAAGGATAAACCAGTTGTTTGCTTTTGAAGGCGCCAAGCAACGCCTCAAAAGCAGTCTTTGTGACTATCGCCACCCAGTGGCCGCCTACAACACTGCATTTATCCAGATGGGTTCGGCTGTAACAAAAAGCTTGTCTCCCAGAGCGCTAACCGTCTTCCAGTAACTTCCCCCAGTTTAAACAGATTTTAAGGTAGTTACATTTCTAACAGCCTATCTGGATAAAGAAGCCACCAGAGGACATGCACTTAAAGGGCCACTCTAAGGTTTTCCTTGTCTTCTAGGATATATACACTTCACAGCCACTTTATTAGGTACACTTGTTAACCCAAATATCTAATCAACCAATCACTTGGCAATATCTCAATGCGTTTAAGCATGTAGACAAGGTAAAAATGACGTGCCGAATTTTAAACTGGGCATCAGAATGGGAAAAAAGGTGATTCAAGTAACTTTGAATGTGGCATGGCTGTTGGTGTCAGATGGGCTGTTCTGTGTATTTCAGTGGGATTTTACCACACAACCACAGAGAATGGTCCAGAAGAAGAAGAAGAAGAAGAAGAAAATATCCAGGGAATGGCACTTCTCTGGAAGAAAATGCCTTGTTGATTCCAGAGATCAGAGTAGTATGATCAAACTGCTTTGGGCTTACAGGGAGGCAACAGTAACTCAAGTAATCGGTCTTTACAGCCAGTGTATGCAGAAAAGCATCACTGAATGTACAAATTGTTAAGGCTCAAAGCTGATGGGTTATAGCAGCAGAAGACCACATACCACAGCTAAGAACTGAGGCTACAATTCACATGGACACACCAAAACTGGACAATAGCAAATTGGAAAAATGTTGTCTGGTTTGATGGGTCTTGATTTATGCTGCAGCAGTCCAATGGCAGGTCAGAATTTGCTGTAAACAACATGAAAACATGGATCTGTCTTACCTTTTACCATTGGTTTAGGCCAATGGTGGTGGTTTAATGGTGTGGACAATATTTTCTTGGCACACTTCTCACCCCTTTGTTCAGTTGCACATTGTTTAAATGTCAAAGCCTAGCTGAGTATTACTGCTGACAATATCTATCTCCTTTTGATCACAGTGTGCCCATCCACTCGTGGCTCCTGTGAACTGGACAACGTGCCATATCATGAAACTCTGATCATCTCAAACTGATTTCTTGAAGATGACAATTAGTTCATGGCCTCCACAGTCACCAGATCTCAATCCAATATAACACCCGTGAGAAGCGGTGAAACGGGAAATTCACATCATGGATGTGCAGCAAATCTACAGTAACTATATGATGTCGTCATTTCAATATGGACCAAATTCTCTCAGCCGTGAATAAAGTCTGATACGAGTGTATCATTTCTTCTGGGGAAGACACACCATTAAAAAGGAATAAATTAAAACAACTGATTACAGTGGCACTATGACAAAAATCACTTTATTAGTGAACATTTAACATCAGTTATAATGAGCAAATGCTTAGAAGAAACTTAAAAAAATAAAGAATCTGTTGAAATAAAATGTTTATAAAATGTTCATACAGAACTTCTGATGTGCAAAAGAACAAAGATGAAAACCTGCTAATTCATCTCCTTCATTTAATGCAGCTGCCACTCTTTTTGTTACCAACTTTTCTCTTGATTTTTTTTTAACCAGATCATAGAAGCTTTAAAGTGAATGAGTGATGCAAAATCCTGCAAAAAACAACCTGACAGTGTGCAAAAGCTACAAAACAAAGTATAAAACATTTTATGTCATTTAGTGACTGAAAAGTTTTGAACTTGACTCCAATTTTCATCTCAGACACATAAAAAAAACATGGCTGGTAAGTTTTCAAGAGGATTAGCCTCACAGAGTAGCCCTTACCTGCCAAATTTAATTCGCATGCTAGTTCATCCTTCATTTTCACATACAAGAACCATTTTTCAGATTAATTTCATGCACAGCGATGCATGCAAACTGACTTATTATAGTAGGTCTGGCGGTCTATAATTGCCCCAGATTACAGACATTTGTGACCAGAAGCAGCACCTGAATAACAGTTTGGGTAGGGGCAAATGAGCTGTGTGATGTCCCATGTAAGCATTAAAACTTAAACAAATGCCACAATCCAGGCAAGGCCACAGACTATAAACATACATAATGTGCATATTATCTTACTTAAAAAGAGTCCTTCATTTCACCGTAGCAAATTAAAAAAGAAAAATAGAAAAAGAAAAGAGAAATAGCTTTTTTTCGATCAAACAGATACAAAACTGAGTTGAGGTTATGAGAACTAAACGTTAACATGATTTCTACAGCACTCCATCAAAGACTAGAAAACATGAAAAAAAAAAATACAGACACATTTTCACTACATCACCGTAGCTTTAAAAGCTGAATACTGAAATGCTATAAATATTTTTAGATGACAAAGTTTCATTAAGTTACATTAAAATATTTAAATCATTTACTACAAAACAAATGAATACTTGTTGCAGACACGTCCACGTCAGGGTCAGTAGGTGTTGGTCTAAACAGAGCTTCACTTCATCCAGTGCACTCAGCATGAGTAAAATTCGACCCCAATCTGTTTGGGAATCTGTGCTCCTCATCTGAGAGCGAACATCTCATATTTAATCATCCTGACTCACTGTTCTTCATTTTGTTCTGCCGGGTTTGTGAAAGACAGCAGCCTCTGTTGCTCATGCAGCCGAACAGGATGAGAGAAAAGTGTCATGTTTGCTAAACTGGTCACAGACAGAAGCCACACAGCAAGTTTATTTTGGGTCATGACATAGGACTGCTTTGTAAGACCAGCTGATCCTGATATGTGTTATCTCCTGCGGTGAAAGCTGAAGAGTTCTTCGTGGCACCAATCCTGGGTGAGATTGCACTGTTTGTTACTCTGGTTATTCTTTGCATTCAGTCTTATGTATATCTGAACATTTCCTTCAAACTTTTTCAAGGAGCACAGGATTGCTCTTGTTCCAGTGCTTCTCCTGATGAATATTAAGCTTCGATGAGAACTTCTCCGGGTTATGTTTCAGTCGAAGTTTGGGAATCTCTGTGGCGGAGCTGCTCTCGTCTGCTGCTGCATAGTAACAATCTCATCTTGATGAGTAGATACAACAGCCGCAGATGTGTCTTGGAGTGGATGGTGCAGATAGACAGTTCCACTCTCCCTCTAAAAAAAAAGTGTCCTTCGATCCTTTAATTCAGACCAAATACTTTTCACCTTCCACGGCGGCACCTGGGCAGAGCTCCAGGGCTGGTTGAAGAGCCAAAATTTCTCCCGTGGCTCCTCCAGCGCTGGCGCAGGACAAAGTCATAGTTGGCAGTGGGGCACATGGCATAAAACACGTTGGCTTTGTCAGGTATCTGGAGCTCTGTGGCAAGAAGAGGAGTAAAGTGCCATTTAGTTTTCCGCATTTGCAAGATTAATGCAGACACTAATTTCCAATAATGTCTGCCCTTCAAGTCTATTTAAGAAGTTAAAAGCTATTAAAATATTACAAGAGCAGGAGTTAGAATATATATATATATATCATCTTGTGCTGAGGCTGATTTGCCTTTTAATTTATGGAAAGCTGCAGACTGATGATGAAACATATTATTGCACAAGTCAAAAATTTTACTGCTTCAGATTAAATACTGGTATATCATTTATCTAGTTAATGCGGTGCACAGTTTAAGGTCACATTTCATGATTTATTTACTACTTTTTAGAGGATGCTGTTGTGTTTTTGCAAACAGCTACAAGCAGAGGAGACACAGCATGTACAAACTTTGGGAGTCCTCACTGATAAAGGTTCATTCTGTTCTGAGCAGGTTACACCAGCACTCAAATGTTTAGACTGTTTGAATTGAAGTGTGAATCAGAGATATTCACCTTTTCCATTTTTGAGCACCTGGTAGAGGCCAAAGTCACTGCAACTGAAGTCCTCCATGTTGTGCTTTTCAAGAGCTCTCTGAATCACCTGAGGTGTGTGCTCCTGACTAGTCAGCTGGAGAGGAAATAGCAGAGTCAACACTTCACATCCGTATTGATGCATTTGAAATTTGAATGTTGCATTGAACTGTCACCTTAAAAGGAAGCTAAAAATGCATCTGACTTTTTCCGTCAACACAAAGGGGGATAAGAAAGTTCATCATGTAATCCAGACACTACTCTTCTAGTTTCCTATTTTAGAACAAAGTTTGCCAAAAACATTCTAGCTGACCTTTAAAGAGTAGATATAACAGATCACCAGACATACCAGTATGCTCTTATAGATGTTTCCATTGCTGACACACTCCACACTGACCCTGATGATACACGAGTCAGCAACCTGCTTGTTGTAAACAGGCAGCGCAGCCCGAGGAGAGCAGCTGGATGATGATGAGGACGAGGGGTCTGGGTTCAGCACCAGAGAGTGGGATGTGAGGTCTGGATGTGAGGAGCTGCAGGAGGATCTAGACAGGGATGGGGAGGAGGACCCGGAGGAGGAGCCTTCTGTGACGTTGTGAAGGGAGCCCGAGAACGACTGAGAGGAGAGAGAAGAGGAAAGAATATGAATATGACATTTGTCCCTGCTAACCGTCACACTGTCTGCCTATACAGGAGTGTGGAGGGTTCATACCTTTAGTTTGAGTCTGAGGGGGGAGAGCTGAGGCACAGACAGGTCCTCCATGTCTGAACTGCTCGAGCCAGAAGACGACACACTAATCTGGTCAGCGTGGGTCTTCCTGACGGGGGTGTCGACAGATGTTCTCAACCTGCAAATGCAGTTGAAGTTGAGCACTTCTGAGCACTTCAACACTTACAGCTTTCATTCAACTGACTCAAAAAGCTATAAACAGAATTTAAAGGGTGGCTATTATGATTTTTTTCTAATTTTGTGTCATATTTATAGTGTAACAAAGGTGGATACTCATGTTACACATGACCAACACTTCAAATCATGAGCCCAAAGTACATACAAGTGATCTCTGTGAGCCAAAATCTCAGACTGCAGACTGCTTTACATGCTTCATTTCAGATGTTTTGTTCTGCTCTTGGCTCCCATGAAGCCTCCTCCACCAGCTTTTTTTAAACCTTCTATTTAAGAGGAACGGCCAATCAGAAGAAAGCTATCTTACAGAGAGAGGCATTAAAGCGACTGACTGGTCGTGTGTAAGATAAATAAGGATGATATTCTAAAGTTATGGAGCCAGAAATCAACATCCACTTTAACTAAATAATGTCCCCCTAATTAATGCTCAATTAACTAACATTTTTAACCTCTAAAACACCTAAAAATAAACTGACAGACTTTAAACTTACGCAGTGAGCTTCCTTGTGAGCAGGTAACTGCTCCATGTGTTGGGAGAGCTGGGGCAGAGGTCAGCTGGAGGCTCCAGTCCACAAGACAGTTCATAGCTACAACAGACAAAAACAAATAAAATAAGGCATGATTGACTTGACCAAAACCTACTTCATAATGTATATGAAGGGGTTCAGTGTGAGTCTCACCTCTCCTGGTCTGTGAGCAGCGTGTGTGTCTGCAGCCAGGCGGTGATACGAGGGTTGACTGGAAAACTGTAGTGGGAACAAGAAGATTGAAGCTGCCGAATCTGAGAGAGAATCTCAAATTCCTATAAAGGAAAACAATAAAATACAGCACAGGTTAAAATATAGAACAGAAAGAACAAGGTGGCATATAGAAATCTGTCAGCAATTTATGCAAGACACCACTAGGAGGCGACACCTACCCGTCTGCGTTTCTCAAAGTTTATGAGGCCACCCTGTGAACAAAAAATGGGAAAAATAAACAACCTGAGTTATATTGGATCATAGATCCACTGAAGTGCCATAAAGGGAAACAAATAAAGAACTCACGTCCACTGTGTCGTTCAATGCTGTGTCCAGCATGGTGAGGACTGTCAGGTAAGTGCCCAGGTATGGTACCACACCACTGCTATAGTTCTAAGCACAAAAAAGCCAAATCCATTATTTAAGACTAAGAACATCCCCGCAAAATGAGCAGAAAGACAACTTGTGAGATTTTAAGATGGTGGTGAGCAGAGCAGAAGGAAACCAGTGGAAATGATATTTAATATGTAAGCAGACACAGAAACACAACAGCAGAGAGAAGAGCATCTCAGTATATAGACATCATGAATATGGGGGTATAAAACATTTTACACACAGCCACACCCAGACTGAGTAAACAAATGGACGTGGGAAATCCTACACACACGTCTTGGGTGCATGTATCTTTTCATACATACAAACATTTGTGTGAGCTGTAAGTGTATTTAAAATTTAAATATATTTCTATTAAACAAGAAGTGGAACTTAGCAACCTATCTAGAAACTGAGCAGGGAACTAAAATTGAGAACAAGTGATATTTAAGGAAGCTAAACTTATGATGGGGGGAAAAAACAGACCTCTTTCTTTTAGTTTTACCAGCCTGCTTAGCTGACAGATTCACTTTATTTTTTTAGGTGAAATCTGAAATTGAGGAACCAGAAATGATGATGAGTATCCTCTTACCATCTGCCTGGACTCCGAGCAGAGCCGGGGTGATTTATCAACCGGCATGCCACTGCTGTGTGGGTGAGTCCCATCCTGCAGGAAAATGGAAATTCAGGTTTGTAATGTGAGATGAAAACAAAGGAGGCATGTTATATAATTCTTCCTGTCAAGGTTGAGCGTCTCTTAACAGGGTGCTGTGGGTGTTGGCAGATACTTCTGAAGAACAAATGTGTTTAAAACTTGCAAACGAGTGTTAGACATGTGCACTCAATATATTAATAACCACTGAGTAGGACAATTGCCCAGGGAGTAACTTTTATTTGCAGTTTTATTAGTATCAGCTAAGAACAATGGGCTCCTCTTTGTCACTGATAAAAGCAGTATCACTGAATACACACTCGTATCAGTTTCTTTCCACGGGGAAAGGCTCTCAGAACAAAAAACAAAGTGGTAAGTGAACTGGACACACCTTTAGACTTGTGAATTAAATTCAGAAGAATATATGACTCGACCATCAAAAAGGACAAAATAATTAATGAACAATAACAGGCCACTTGACAGGACTTCTCTATGAAGCTTCCCTATGAAATGATTAAAGACCTCCTTCTAAACATTTTAGTTTGAAAATGTGATCACTGAGCTGTGTGAGAACTCATGTGACTGTAATGGTATTCGTGGCTGGAGTTTTAAGTAGCAGTACACTCTCTAGCAAGCTTTTAAAAGCTGTTTCTCTGTCCATGTTTGTTTGTCAGGTTTTAATTTACCACAGTTTACATTTATCATCATCTAGCTGTAATCCCACTCGGGGACCCAAGAGGCACGTATACAAGTAAAGCAGGTTTTACGAGAACTCAAACAAGGTTCTTGTTGCACATTCCAGGAAGAATCCTGGCAATGTCTTCCTGCAGTGCATTCATTATTGTGTTCATCGATTCTCTGAGGACTGAGCTCAAGATATAGATATCCCGAAGGCAGTACAGTTCTGACTATTTCAAGAACTGGTACACTTGGTACTAATAACAGCTTTCTTCCCTCATCTTCAGTCCACGTTCTCCCGCATGTGTATGTGTAGAAAACACACGTAGTTACCTCCACCAGGATCTCCCTGTTGGTCAGCACACAGTTCTCATCAGGAAAAGTCTCACAAAGGTGATCAAAGGTGGCCATGCTTTCCCTGAAAACCAAAAATATTTATTGCATAAAGATAATTTCTTTTTCCCTGCAGTAGTATATTCTTCTTTTGAGTGAAACAACCCTGTAATATAAATGAAATATTTGCTGACCTGCTGACAGCAGCCCATGTCTTTTTGAGGCGATACACAGCGTTGGATTGCAGGGCTGAAAGGATGGCCCTTAAAGAAGAGAAGTTCTTCAGCTCTCTGCACTCCTGCATAGATACAATAAGACTGTTAGCCCTGTTCGTGCCTTTCTTGTGTCCTCATTTTGTTTTATTAATGGAAACTTTTAGTCAGTCTCTAAATGTTTTATGTTACAAACCTGTGCAACAGCGATCCACCTCTCGATGACGCGTGCTCTGTGACAGGGGCTGGTGCGCAAGATGCAAGGTGAGCTCGGAGCAGAGGAGGGGTACAGGAAGTTAGAGGACAAAGAGGGTGACAAGCCAGGAGAGGAAGTGGAAGGGAGGTGCGGGGATGTGCAGAGGAGTGAGGTGATGACACAGTTGGTGACCGCGTTAAACTGGGAGATGGTGGCGCGGACCGTTGGTGCCAGGTTTCGGTTTTCTTTTTTGTCACGTTGGGACCAGACACAGCCCAGGCAGTGGAAGGGCTCCACTTTGACAAACAGGTCCTGGGGGAAAAAATTGTCACAAGACAGGAAAATATTAATGAGAGAAAAAAAAACCCCTCCCACAATCAACCGAGAAACACAGAACTTCAAGTTTTTATAAAATGAAACCTACAGCGTCCAGTCTGGTCAGCTGCTCAGCCACTTCCCTCACGGGGAAGTCCATAAAGTTGAATTTGTCTTCATTCTTAGCGGACATCTCAGCTTCATCTACCTGCTGCAGTGATTCACTGCTGGGCTCTGACGCAGGCTGGCCGCAATCTGTCAAATGCACCAAATCATAAATGACATTAAAACGTGCAGCTCAATGCACACGTGAAGGAAAACACTCATGAACCTGCGGTATTTGTAAATAAGGTTAGCTGTTTCAGATGCTGTAAAAATGACATTGTAAAAATCAACAGACCAATGAGGTCATTGAAACAAGTAGCTTCCTTCTTTTAGATGAATAGCCAAGATTAGATTATTAAAAGTAATTAGGCTTAATCTGGACCTGTAAATTAAATGATTTATTGTTGATATAAGGTCTTAAACATCAGGTTATACTAAATTCTTCTTTGGATATAAAAACTGATTCACACATCTATTAAATCTATACTGTCCTGACATTGTTTTTTGTTTTTTTTTGTCTTTTTACCTTGTTCCTGGAGCCTCTTGAGCAGGCCCTCTGCACGATGAACCAAATGTCTGAAGCAGAGGCGATGCTGCATGTGGACACACAATGTCCGGAGAGCCTGGTACTGAGGGGGCTCATTGAAGTCTTCGCTGTATTCCTCCATCCAAAGCCGGATTACTGGGACCAAGGTACTAAAGGAGATTCATGGGAGATTACTGATTGATTGTTAGTTTTACTCCACAAGGTTAGTTTACATGAGACTTGATGATATCTGAGGAACATGTGCATAATTTAGAAAAAATAAACTAAAAAAAAAAAAAAGTTGTAATTTTTTTTTTTTTACAAAATATAACAAAA